>SCLH01063341.1:33152-105761 GCA_004367855.1 Oikopleura vanhoeffeni
CAAATTGCAGAATAATTGTGATTCCAAATTAACGACTTCATGAAACCGGAAGTCATGACTCATCAAAAATATCATCGAATTTTTTTCTAATAATTTTACCTCAAAATCCACCCGAATGTACATAATCAGTAATCAAATAAAGATTTTAGTTCAACTTCCGGTAAACGCGGAAAATCATGACTCATCAAAATAACAATCAAATTTTTTTCCAAAATAATTTTACGCCCCAAATCTACCCGAATTTAAATTATTTAATCCTCAAATTAAAATTTTAGTTTAAACTTCGCGGGCAACGATTAAACGTCAATGTGCCTCAAACAGGTCCTCCAATCAGCGACCAGAGAACTAAAAAAAACGGCTCCGGCAAAAATTTTTTTTCGAAAGTTGAAATTTTGCTGAAGTTCAAAATTGAGATTTTAAAATTTAAAGAAAAAACCACATTTTTCAAAATTTATTTTCAGCCAAAAAACTTAGAATTTTTCATGCTTTCGTTTGATACCCATTTTAGATTCCTTTCAATTATTTGAAAATCTCGGATTTTAAGAAAATTTCGAAAAAATTTCGAAAAATNTTCCTGTATTTCTCGCATGATCACTATGTAATATGTCAAGTGGAACCACCATCCCCTTAAACTACGAAAATATTTATGTATAAATGAAATAAAAATGTGGTCCGAATCGACATTTTTTTTCTGAGATACAACTGAAATTGTTTAAATAACAAAGTCTTCCGTTTAAAAATTGGAAACAATTGGTCTCGGTCAGACCTCTTTTTTTAATTTACTTTTTCTCGAATATTTGATGCTCAGTTTTGAGCATCTGAAAACTCAACTCGGCTAAATCGTTTTCAAAAGCTTAAATTAAATGAAAATCTTGACTGAAAACAGTGGCATTAAAAGGGCCCCAGCTATTTACTTATAGATATCGTTCACAATAACATGATATTGGTATTTTATTGGTGTTATCTAAGTTCAACAAAACCATTGTTTGACCCATGCGCATGGTCTGACTTGATTTTATTTTAAAATTTAAGAAGTAGACTGTTATTATTTTAAAACCTTGCCAACTTTTAGACGTGTAGACTTCTATTGGACGAAATTTTAAACTAGGTCAAATGCAGTTTTCACGGTGATTTTCAAAAAACTATATAATTTAGTGTTCTCAAGTGCGCGTGTGATACGTCTTCTAAGTGTCCCTCTTTCCGCCTTGGATACCTGCCGTGAATTCTGTCATCACTGAACTTATTTCATTTTAAACTTTCAAGAGGAATTTAACAAGTAAAATCCTACACGACATTTCATCAATTGTGTCCCTAACTGCGTACACAGTTTTTGAAGTAATTTTCGAACTTCTGCATAAATTTTATGACACCTGCAATACAGCAATATTGCAAAAACATCATAACGTGCAAAAAATGATATGAAACTATTTGGCATCGTCTGGTTTAGATGATGTACTCAAAAAATTAGATAAAGTAAATAATATTGATCTATCTTTTGGGCCTTAACTGCTGGTTCTATTTTAATTGTTGAACTATTTTTTTAGCAAAAAAATTGTATAGTATGTATGTATGTATATTTATTTGCTCCCAGGTATAGATTGTGGGAAACCCAAGGCTTAATTACACATATCATTATTCAAAATTTACAGATTTCACAGAGAATGCACAATTAATTGTTTGATCAGACTAGATTCACCTTGTTCCGGCTTTTCAATATTGTCATATCTGAAATCACGATAAGGAATTATTGTAACTCCGCCTATGTATCTTTTAAACTGAAATATAAGTAATCCTGAAAATTCTAAATAAAAGTGAACGCTCGATTGACAAGAATTTTTTAAAATTAATTGCTTTCAATGTGACCAGCGATAGAACCAGAGGTGGCAATCACGATCGGATCCGATCCAGAATTTTCGGAGTCTCTACGATCATCCTGTTCCATTTGGAGATCATCGATCCAATTCGATCCAAAATTTTTTCAATGTGCCGACCCTTGGATCAGACATCTATAAAGAGATATTTTCTAACGAAAGTTAAGCAAGATTATCATCAGTGTGGATCGAAAAATTATTTCCCGTGTAAATTTTCTGAATAATATTTATTTATTTTGTTATAAATAAAGAAGTTAAAATTTATTTTTGTAATCCTAATTTTTAAACCCTAATTTAGTTTAAAAAATGTTTATAAAAAACTACATTACTACAGTCTTTTGATTTAGATAAATAACAGAACCAATAAGCTAGTTGTGGTAGGCCATGTGACATTTTCCGGGTACGCGTTTACCGCCTTGGTATACGTTTCTATTACCGCACTTGAAATTTTGAAAAACCTTTATACTAACCGAAATTAAAAATTGTTTATATCAGAATCAGCTTTAGAACAAAAGTAGTTGTTGATCAGTTAACCAAGTACAAACTATAACGAGCATAAATTGTATCTCGTAATATAAACATTACCGGTATGATGGTAAAAAAATTAATGAATATAAAATTAATGACTTTGAGGCCGGCACGATCCACCATAATTAATAGAAGAAATTAGAATAAGCTTTTCTAAATATCGATGTAGTCAGTGCTTCAGTCTCGATGCCAGTCGAGGACACTTTTTTTTTCAAATTTCCAGTTTTCTATTTTTTATTCATATAATACTATTATTATTTTATTTAGGAAAGCCCAATCTATTTATTATATTGAGGTGTCCGGTGCATTATTAGACTCATATTTGATGAGTTGTCTTGCATTTACCTGTTTGTTTGCTCGGTTCATCACCCTCATGTCAGTAGGACAAGTTTTTACCCATATATCAAAATAAATTCAATTTTTGTTGGACTTTGGAGTGCTAATTCACGAAATTATATTTTTGTTATTTAATTTTTATTCGAAGTTAAGTTTTTTTATAATTCAAGTTAAGTGAAGCGAAATAGGTAGATCTAAGACGGGAAAACTCGAAAAAATTTCCGTGAAAATATTTTAGCAACTTTTGAGATAACAGTTATATAGTACTTTATATATTGTCTTTTTTGTTATGGTCGGGTTCTTACCATTTTCTGCACTAATTGCTCTTCTTAAAAATGCACCAATAACATTGTTTAAGCTTACACACAAAACCAATCTAATAAACAACAAAAAAATTTCTTCGAAATTTTGAGTTTTTTCGATTTTTTTCTGATATTTTCTCAATTAACTGGAAAACATAACGTTTGTTTTCCAATCTGACCAACCTGAACTTTTGAAATATCGACTTGGGTGTAAGACCTTAATTCTCTTCGTGTTTTCTGGATTTCATTGGGGGAGTTAACTTTTCGAAAAAATTAAGGCATATTTACGCGAATTTTTGAAATATTAACTTAGGAGGAGATAGATCTTTTTGATGTATAATGTCAAAAAAACGGTAGTTTTTCGCTATTTTAAAAAATAGCGATTTATTGACAAAACGCTCCTCAGAAGTCTGTGTCTACTAATTTCCACAGTTATGTTGAATTTATGTTTATTTTCAAATAAAAACCTAGGAGGAGATAGCTTTTCCGCTTTGTAAAAAGTGGCCTCGGTCATGGTTGTATCTAAAAAAAGTATCCGTTTACAAAAAATTTAACATATGAATTTCGCAAGTTCAAGGCTAGTTTCTACAAATGGCAATTCCCAAATAGTCTCCTAGAGGAGCCCTGTTGGCTCACTTTTCATCGGGATTATGTCAAATTAGGGACCACTATACCCTTAAGCTTTGCTCTCAAATTAGGTCACGAAATTCAGGGGAAACCCCATATTATAAAACACTGTACTTGATAGTCAGTTCACGGCAAGTCAGTTTTTGAAACAAGATTGCACAAATCAACTTCTTAGTTCTCTCAAAATTTTTGATCAATTTTAGGAATGATTTTTTTGATGCAAATTAGGGGCGATCCCAACGATTGTCTTACACTACGATATAAGATTGGTAGTTGTTATTAATTTATTGGAAAATTGAGTCATTTGATCCTAACAAAGAGTACAACAGTTAACCAATGAGCGCCGGCCGATATTCTTATTATAAACATCTAAAATCTTTAAATAAAGTCAAGTTAGTTAAAAACGCCACCGAAAACAAAAATAAGATATGAAATTTTTAGTGGTCAATTCATGATGTGAAACAATCAAAAAAATCTAACGAAATTGAAATTAGGTCAACCAGGGCATATTTTGAATGTGCATCGAAACACTAGAAAAATCCAGAGCGTCGGGTGAGGTTGGTTGGTCAAATAAAACCACTACGTGTTATAGAGAAAAACCGCCTTTACTCTAAAAGGCCATGATCACTTCGAACTGCAGTTGATTTAGTGTTGGAAAAAAAATCAACAATTTGATACGGAATTGTTTTTACGCTAAATGTTTTAAAACGTGGGATTGTTAAACGTTTAATTATCTCAATACACGTAAAACGATCAATCTATGAACCAGTTTTTCTTCAATTTTTCTGGACAGATTATTTCTTTAATCAGGGAGAATTTAATTAGAGCGGTTCTCCACGGAGTCTTTAAAGTGAGTTTTGAAATTCGCGCTCTAAATTCCGGTCAACCTTAGCGGGTAACCGAACGGAGGCGTAATCTCGAGAGCCTCATAAGTGATAGGGAAGCTATATTAGTTGCGATATGTTCATTTTTCGGCTCGCGTTTGCTCCAGAACATTATGAAAAAAAATTTTCGATGTCAAAAAATTTTTCAAAATTTTCTATATTATTCAAACGTTTTATTTTCCCTAACCGCACCTGTATCTTTGAGTACAAGTAAATTTCTTTTATGCTCTAATTTTGTTTGTCATTAGTATCATGTGAATTATTTAACTATCGTGAATGAAAAATTTTTTTTTTTTTAATTTCGATAAAAATAATTCTCCAAATATCTTTCTTAGATCCCAAAATTTAGGGTAACCGACGGGACGGCTGTTTGCTCGAGACCAGAAGTGATAGAAAGCTGATTTTAGCTGCATTCATTATTTTTAGTATATTATAACGGTTTGCTTTATAAAACCTAAACAAAGAATGAATTTCGATAGAAAAATTTTCGTAATTTGATTACTATGGAAGGATTTTTTGCTAAGTAATTTTTTTCAGGTAATTACCTTTGTCTTCGTGCATCTAGACATTGGATTGACGTATTTTTTCAACTAATTTTTAGTTGTGCAGCACTTATCTGACAAAATGTATCTAAAAATTATGATTTGATTTACTCATAAATAAAGTTTTGACAAGTTTTCTTCTTCAAACCTATTTTGGGACGAATTTGAGGGTAAATCAACTTTGAGATGCTCTAAAAAGCTAATGGATAAGAAAAATAAAAAAACTCTTTCGTACCTCCTCGCTCTTGCAACTTTTAAAGAAGTGCCTTTTCTTCAAAAAATCTGATATTGTTCGTAAATGGCCATATGGTACCAGCGAACAGGTGATATTGCAAAACACCCATTTATTTGGAAATTCTCTAAACTACACAGAAAGCTTTAGATAAATCAAGGCTTGTACGCGTCTGGATTTAATCACAAATTGAATGTTATGACTGAAAAAAAAAAGATAAAATTTGATATCAGGAGCTCAGGATATATCCAAATGTAGCCCAAAGAAATGGGAAAAAATCAACTTTTTGGACCCGGCATATCCGGCCGGTCGGTACAGTACAAAAAACTTTTTGCACCATTTTTTGAAAATTTCAAACAAATATCTCCTAGAATCCGAAAGTTTGAACCTCAAATACCGTAATGCGGTTAGCTCAGGACTCAAGTTTGAAAATCTAAAGTAAAACCCGTCGGTTACCCCTAAAATGCCACGTTCCTATTCACTGTATCTGCGAGTTTTATTTCTACCATTTTGAGTTCACTTCTGGTTTTAGTTAAAGAGATTTCGCTGCCAAGTAAGACTCTCCTATTAATATTATTTGTCTATGTTCAAATAACGCCCGAAAAGTTGAATTATATTTAATGAATATTGTAGGGCGATTGAACATCTTTCAATTATAATTCATTATGTTTGGCTTTTTAATGTCGGAAATAGGTGAATGAAAATGGTATCTAATAATCAATGGTTTGATTTCAAAGATAGAGGAACACACTTTTGAGGAAATTTTCGAATTTTGAAAAAAAAATTGGTACGTTTGTTAAGCATGAAAAATGAGTCCAGCGAGCCGGAATTGAAGTCGGTCACGTGTCTGAACTCGTTTAATTCGTTCATGAACAGCAAAAACTGCAAAGTTTGGTAAGCTACGTTCTGACCTTGGGTATTATACAATAACAAATCTGAAATAGATATTTGGAATCGTAAAACAGTCCGCACGGTTCGTTTTTTTTTTATCGAATTTCGGTCTGAGGAGCGGTAGAGAGCAAAACATGAAAAAACGACAAAATTAAATTATAAAGGACAGAAGTGATGGCAGAGTCCTTATATTTTTATGGCGACAGTTCGTTGAACAAGGTTGGCTATGACAAAAATTTGGAGTCATATTACATGATTTGACTGTTTTATGATTTTTTAAAGAAAAATAGGTGATGATTTGCTGATTTCAGCTGCAAGCTGTGAGCTACGTTATTGTTTTGGTATTATAATTAACAAATCTGAATGCATATTAGAATGAAAAAACAGTCGCATGGTTCTTTTTTTTTGTTTCTTGAAATTCGATCTGAGTAGCGTAGAGAGCAAAACATAAAAAATCAACGAAATTGATATTATAAGGACTGAATAATAGTACAGTCCTTATATTTCCATGGCAGACAGTTTGTTGGACAAGGTTTCCTATGACAAAAATTTGGAGTCATATGACATCATGGGCACCATTAGACGGTTTTATGATTTTTTAAAGAAAATAAGGTGATGATTTGCTGATTTCAGCTGCAAAGCTTGGTAAGCTACGTTATGGCTTTGTGTATATAAATAACAAATCTGAATGCAAATTTAAAATAAAAAAAAACAGTCCGCATGGTTAGTTTTTTGTTTCTTGAAATTCGATCTGAGTAGGTAGAGAGCAAAACAACAAAAATCAACGAAATTGATAATATAGGACTTAAATGATAGTAACAGTCCTTATATTTCTATGGCAGACAGTTTGTGGACAAGGTTATTCCTATGACAAAAATTTGGATCATATTACACACATGGGACGTTTTATGTTTTTAATTGAAATAAGCAAGAATTGTGTGATTTCAGCTGCAAAATTTGCACACTTCGTTATGCTTTTGGATATATAAAAAAAAATCTGAGTGCATAATTAGAAAACGAAAAACAGTCGCAAGTTAATGTTTTTGTAGGTTGTAATCGGGCTGATAGCGTTAGAGAGCAAAACATAAAAATCGACTAAATTGATATCTCAAGACGAAAATCATAGCAGAGTCCTTATATTTCATTGCAGACGTTTTTTCACAAGGTGCCTATGACAAAATTGGAGTCATATTACATCCATTGAACCGCTTTTTGATTTTAAATTGAGTACTTATTTTTGAATTTAGGTGCTAAATATTTCCGGTTTCATCCTGTCCCCTGGTATTAAATAAAATCTAAAACAAATATTTCAAATTTTAAAAACAATCTTGTTGCTTTTTTGAAATTATGTTGAAATTTGGCGCCAAAGCGGTAGAGAGCAAGAAATTAAAAAAGTCACAAAATGATAGTTAAGTATTTGTAATTTTATGACAAATAGTTTTCAAGTCAATGTTTAATATGAGAAAAATTTGGAGTCATATTACACCTGTTGAACGTCTGTAGATTTTTTATGAAGTCTGGTATTAATTTTATGATTTTATTGTTTATTTTTATGACAAAATCAGTTAAATTTAAACAGTTTTTTTGCTCTGGTAAATAAAGGAATCGCAGGTCGTTTTCTTCTGGCAATTGGTGTACTTGTCATAGCACATTGGATTTAAGCGATACGCGCCCATCAACATATTTCCTTTCGTATAATATCTCGGTGATGTAACCTGAGCAATCTGATGATTCCGTCATACTTGAATGTCTCCCAAGTAAACATCTCGCTCCATCAAATAAAATTTCTTGGCATGACAAAGACAGTGGTCCACAGTCCGCTCAGTGAATTCTGTACGCAACTGACGTTAGTTAACAATCAATTTTTCTTGCGTCAAAGATGAATCTTCAACTGCATCACCTTGGTTGAGGTGTCCCTCTAATTGCACAGAAAAATCTGTCCGCCAAACTTATGTCTCAACCGCACATTGATTAGAGGGCGATAAATTGAAAATATCATAATTCAAACTTTATTGATATTTTGAAAAAACACGACATAAAAATCGAAATTATTACTTTTTTATCAAAATTTCTTTAAAAAGGCCTCTCAGAAAGCTGTCGATGCCTTGTCTATTTTAAAAACCGCTCAAAAAATATATAGAAAGCGTCATCGACCAGCTCGCAATAATGCAATATAAATAAATCCTGCGTGTACTCATTTTTTTAAAAAAACAGACAAATGAACAGATGAAAAAGAAATAAAGTAAAGTTTTTTTATACCTTTCTCTATATTGTTGGTTCGTTCTCACCGCTTTTTTCGTTATTTCTCATTTTGTAGAATTTTTGCCACCTGGAGATTTTGTGCACCATGATTCAAGGAAGACTGCATTCACCGCCAATAAAATTCCGCTGAAAAATGTTTTTATTTTTGAATAAAGTGTCAAAAACCTTAAAAACAATTAGATGTTTATTGCACAATCAAATTGCAGAATTAATTGTTGATTCCAATTAACGACTTCATTGAAACCGGAAGTCATGACTCATCAAAAAATATCATCGATATTTTTTCAAATAATTTACCTCAAAATCCACCCGAGATGTACATATCAGTAATCAAATAAAGATTTATAGTTCAACCTTCCGGTTAAACGGACATCATGACTCATCAAAAATACACATCACAATTTTTTTTCAAATAATTTTAACCCCCAAACTACCGAAATAAACATTACATTAATACTCAAATTTAACAATTTTAGTTACTTCCGGTAAACCGGACAGTACTCGATTCATCAAAAATGTCATCAAATTTTTTTCAGCTTTCACCTTAACAACTATCAAAACTGTATATTTACTCATAGAAACAAAAATTTAATTTCCACTATCCGGTAAAACCGGAAGTGAATGAGTCATGAAAATGTCATCAAATTTTTTTTTCAAGTTATTCCACTTAACAATCTTTCAAAGCTTTATAATTACTCATGAAAACAAAATTTACAATTTCACTTCCGGTCAAACCGGAAGTGATGACTCTTCCAAAAATATCACCAAAATTTTTTTGGCAAAACGGGCTCTCAGAAAATTTGCCAAATTTGCTTGTTTTCGTAAAATTTTACCATATATCGAAATTTTTTTACCTTATCATTCAAAAATTAAAAATAATTTTCTTTATAAAAAAAAATAACAAAATTTTTTTATATACGCATTTTTTTGCGCGTTAAGCTGTAGTTAGAGAGCTTAAAAAAATTGGCCTACATCCAACCCTCGGTCTTGCCTTTTAAAAAAACCGTTATTGATAATAAAGCCTAACCTTGAAGACGCCGCGGCGCCCCGATGTGAAATATCAAAAATTTCATGATCAGATAGAAACCCGCCTCACTAAGTGCCCTTGATAAATTGGGGGAGACATACTTTGAAGTTGGCATGGCCTGCCAACGTGAATTTTCAAAGTTAACGAGCGATATAATGTTAATATTTTTATTTGATCTCGAACTAAACTGAAATTATCGAAAATCGTAAAAATTTTTTGGTTTTTGTTCACCGCTTTAGGAAAGTTGATCACCAAAAGTTTAGCCACCTCCACCAACAAACTAACTGCGATGAAAAAAATAAGAACTCCACCATTATTTTTGTCCTCATAAAAATAATTTCGTGCAAATTTTGAAGCTGAAATCAGCAAATTCTTGCCTTATTTTCTATAAAAAATCATAAAACAGTCCCATGGTGTCATATGACTCCAAATTTTTTTCATAGGAAACCTTGTCCAACAAACTGTCTGCCATATAAATATAAGGACTGTACTATTATTTCAGTCCTCAAAATATTAATTTCGTTGATTTTTTATGTTTTGCTCTCTACCGCTACTCAGATCGAATTTCAAGAAACAAAAAAATGAACCACGCGGACTGTTTTTTCATTCTTAATATGCATTCAGATTTGTTAATTATAATACCAAAAGCAATAACGTAGCTTACCAAGCTTTGCAGCTGAAATCAGCAAATCATCACCTTATTTTCTTTAAAAAATTATAAAACAGTCAAATCATGTAATAAGACTCCAAATTTTGTCATAGCCAACCTTGTTCAACGAACTGTCTGCCATAAAAATATAAAGACTCAGCCATCACTTTTGTCCTTATAAATTTAATTCTGTCGTTTTTTCAGGTTTTGCTCTCTACCGCTCCTCAGACCGAAATTCGATAAACAAAAAAATGAACCGTGCGGACTGTTTTCACGATTCCAAATATATTTTCAGATTCGTTATGTATAATACCCAAGGTCAGAACGTAGCTTACCAAGCTTTGCAGTTTTTGCTGTTCATGAAAGAATTAGACGAGTTCTAGACACGTGACCGACTTCAAATGTCGGCTCGCTTGACTCATTTTTCTTGCTTAACAAACGTACCAATTTTTTTTTAAAATTTGAAAATTTCCTCAAAAGTGTGTTCCCTATCTTTGAAATCAACCATTGTCTTACACAGTTGTCACAAAAAGTCGCCCTGGCCACCCATTAAGGGGGTGGCAGCGACTCGGCCGACTGAAGTCAATTTAACTTACGAAAATAATTAGTTGGTTTATTTTTTTGTGCTTATTATTGTCAGCTCAACCAGATAAATGTTTTTAAGCTCAATAAAATAATTTTTTATCTATTTTAGGAAAAATCTGAGTTCGAACTTTCATTTTTGAATTCGTGAAAATTCATAATTTTTTCTGATTTTTTTCTCAAAATCTTTAAATAAAAGAAACGCATCAGCCACTTTGACTTTTTTCATGGATGCCTATATCCCTTTCTCACTTTTACACGCGTTAAAATCACACGTTAAAAGGAGTAGTGGCTACGCATTCTAACCAAGGGATATATTTCGTGATCGCTGTTTGAAAACCGATAAAATTTTTATTTGTCATTTTTTGTCGAATTTTTTAGAAACATTATCAAAATAATCCGCAAATCAAGTCCAAATTTTTATTAGTGGTTTTTTGTATTCGCCTTAAAAAATCAGGCAGAATCACTGGTTAAATTTTCTGGTATATATTTGGTTTCTTATTTCAACCGATGGAAAGTCAAGCGAATATCGTTTCTGAACTACTGATGAAATTGACAACACTTGCTTGTGACACCGGTTAGTGCCATTTGGCACGCAATTTATAGAATTATTATTAGTGCAAAAAAATCTTAACCCACTTATTAGCGCCTGAAATTGGCTCAAGTTTATAAAAATCNTAGAGAGCTTTTTAAAAGCGTAGGTGTCGGCGTAGGTAGCGCAGGTATCTTCGTTAAGTTTAAATTACCGGGCGGGTTTGGTTTGTGTAGTTACAATGTTTTTGGAATATCTCCTTCTATTTGGCGGGAAATGACTTGGAAGAGGCTCAATAGCGACACCCACTACCTAAGGGGATGGTGGTTCTAATTTGATCATATTCGGGTTGTAAAATACGATTGAAAAATGGATGTATTATGGAAAGCTGGAGTGACAGAAAATCAAGTCTACGAGTTAATAATTTATTGTCAAGGCAAGAACAAGCTAAAATTAAGGAGAAAAAAAAACATTTTTTGGAAAAGAATGCCCCCCCAGACTGAGAGTTTCGTTCAAATTGAACTATCAGCCGTCCGTCGGGCTGCTGCACAGCCGTTCGACTTTAAAACAGTTTTTTCGACCCTTATACCTACACCAATGGGATCATCGTCGACAGTGAAACGCTCAAACTTTCTGCCAAAAATTGTTTGTGCGTTTTTTGAAAGATTACAGTATTTATTTTTGCAAAAAATCTCCTCTTGCGCATTTGAGGTTAATCTACAGCAAAAAAGTATTGACTTTTTATTCATTACGGTATAGTATCGATCTGCTCCGGAACGTATAATATTCGTAATAAGGCCTATACAAAATTTATGTTGTTGAGTATCAAGACGATATTGAAAATAAGGCAATTCTCAAAAATTAAAAATGTTTAATGTGTCAAGTATCTGTTAGGTAATTTTTTTGTCATCTAAGCGAGATTTTTATAAAATTTCCAGAAAAAAAATCGATTTTAAGGTCAATTTTTTCGTGATTTTACAGGTAGTATGTGATCCAGTTCTAAGCGAAGTCCGTATGAAGTGCTAGAACGGATGATTTTTGGCCAGTGCAGAATAAGCCGTTTTTCGGTTACCCCGTTTTTTTTGATTGAGGGTCGGCACCAATCTTGACTTAATGACCGTCAAAGTTCATAGGTCAATCTCAAGTTCATCTATAGACTTTGAAAGATCCGCAAAAGAATTGGGACAGGGTCGACCTTTCTTGATGAACGTAGTTTTTGATCCTCTAGCGACCCTTTCCAGTAACATATTGACCCATAGTTTCGCATACGGTTCATTCAAAAAGTCGACCCTTCCGATTCTTTCTTGAGTACAAGTTTTATACGATGAACTTGAGGAATTGGACCTTGATTGCCGTCATAGAGGTCAAAATATTGGTCGCCGACTCTCATCGAAAAAAACAGGTAACCGAAAAACGCTTAATTTCACTGGCCAAAAAAATCAGCCTTCTAGCACTGTCATACGGCTTTGCTAGACTGGATCACATACTACCTGTAAATCCACAAAAATTGACCTTAACACCCTCACACCCCTTTGACTAAATAAAGGCAAACAAATTTTCGGGGCGGAAAAACGGCGCAGAAATAACATTGTCACAACCTACATTCAAATATGTCATAGAGTTTGCAATTTTATTTCCCAAAAATATAGTTTGAAAAATTTTATACAATCAGGCCGTTCGAAAGTTATTTTTTCCTACTTTTTTTTTAGGATTTCGCCAAAATTTCTAAAAAATTAATTGTGGTGAAAACGATACATAATATCAAATTCCTGAAAGGAAGCCAGTTTTTAGGAAAGTACTTGAGAATTCTTTTGAATATAAAGTTTATTTTATCTGCACTCTCTATACGAAGAATATAATTTCTTCAGCAAGTGATTTTATGAAACTCAAAATAATTAAAAAAAAAAATTTTCCAAAAAATTATTTTCGAAAGAATTGAACGGCAATTTAACCCAAATAAAGCCGACAAAGACATAATCGATCAAATGTAGAACATAAAAGTGGTACTGATTTTGAGTTTTCAGCTTGATTAGCAATAATTTTTCACATTTTACTGCATATATTTTGAACGGCCAGGCGATATGAATATTGTTTTGTAAGCGATCGAGATATCCATAATTTCAAATTTGGAAGACGCCGCTGTAAATAGCAAGTTCCACTTTTTAAATTTGTAACTATATGTCCATGTGTAAAAAATGTATGGTTTTTTCCAAAAAAAAAATACAAGGTGAGTGAACCTCTCTTTCTATCGCAGTTAATCTAGTTCACAAACTGAAAATTTAAAATGTTACGGTGTTATTCACTTAAATTCTATCTTTGATCTCAATCAGTGACAAATAAGTAAATTGATAATAAGTTTTCCAAGTTTTCTCGCCCGTGATAAGCGCTCAAAAGAATGTGCCTTTAGATAGGCTTTTGGTGTGAGCGAAGTTCTCGTTCCCTGGGTGTGAGGAGGTTAAAATCGATTTTTTTTTGAAAATTTTTCATAAAAAAAAATCCTAACGTCTTATAAATGCTAAAAAAAATTCTCTAGAAGATAGTCTTGAACACGATTAAAACCGTATTTTTATTTTGAAATTCCTTAATTCAAATCGTCTTCAGTCTCTCTTGACTGCTCTTCGCGCTGATTGGGCAACGAATTGACGATTCATTTCAAGGCTTAATACCTCATATGTTTTAATCGTTTAAATAATATGTTTTTTTTTTAACTTTTGATCATTTTTTTTAAAATCATTAGGTATGTCCGCTAAAGAACCCATAGATAATTTTCCATTTGATAATACGGGGCTTGGGCGGCGCCGTACGGGCGGCTGCGTCATCTTTAACTGCAGGTCTTACCCGAGTAGATAAAGTTTTTAATTTTGAAAGCTCTGAAATAATTAATCCCAATTAAACATGCGGCTTGGCAATTTCGCTTGCTAAAAACTGAAAATATTAAAAAATATCTGAAACAACCCAAAGTTTTTTATAGGCTGGGGACAACGTAAAAAAAAGTGTCTCAACTACTGATGTTTAAACTCATTCAAAACTGGTAATTTGAAAAATGATTACCTTACCTTTCTCTTCTAGAATTAATGCACCCGAGAAATCCTGATGCGACTGTTAACAACACAATCCAAATTCCCTGAATAGTATTTTAAAATCAGAATTTTTAATCCTCAAAGTATCAGGGAGTCCTGATTTTAGGAAAATTAATATTAGAGGATCCATAAACATAGACATTTATAACTTTTGCGATTAAATTTCCTCACAGAGTTTTTGGGATCAGTAAAAAGGTCCTTGTGTTCGAATCACTTCTGTTGAGTCACTTAGGTTTATGTTAACTAGGGTCTTACAGGTTTTCAAGTATTGTAATTCACAATAATGAGAAAAACCGAAAAATAATAACAATTTAATTAAGAAGAAGTTGGAGATAACTGAGAAAATAATAATAAGAAAACTTTCAAAACAATTCCGGCTTCTCTTATTAGTCCCAAAATTAACATCCATTAAAGTTAAAAAACGTTAATTTATAACTGTGGCTCCGGTACTGGGTCGCCGTCTTGCTATCTTGCTTTTGAAATGCAACTTTTAAGGGAGTGGGCGTCGATATCTTCGCTTCAGTATATAGTACTTTGTGATTCACTTCTATTTTTGTAAGAGAATTTCTTGTCCGTGCCAATTTTGTTTTACTTATAAGATTTTTTTGGTTTTGGAGGATTTTTTTTCGAGAAAAAGTCGGTTTCTTTTCGGGGGTTGAATTAAGGTAAAAGATTAAAGAGCATTTGGAATGAAAGGCTACCATTTCGATCTACAAAACTTTTTGTACCACTTTCGAAATTGTGTAATGTAGAAACTTAAAGGGGTAATCCGACGGGGACTGTATTCGAGACCTCATAAATGATAGGAATGGCTTATATTGTTTAGTTGCATTGTCATTTTTCGTGGGCTGGTTTTTGCTTCCAGAAATATTAAAAAAAAATATTTTCGATGTCAAAATTTTTTCAAACATTTTCTATATTTTCAAATGTTTTTATAGTTTTCGCTTAACCGCATCTGTATCTCTTTGAGTAAATGAACTTTTTTGCCCTTTTTTGTTGGCATGTAGATCAGCTGTGAATAGATCTTGAACATGGCATACAAAAATTCTAAATTTTCGAAAAAAAAAATTCCAAATATTTCTTTAGATCCAGAAAATTTTGGGGTAACCGACGGAAAGGCTGTTTCTCGAGCTCATGAAGTGATAGAAAGCTGATTTTACCTGCATTCTCGATATTTTGTTAAAACGGTTTGCTTGATAAAACCTAAAAAAAAGATGAATTTCGACTAAAAAATTTTTCCGAATTTTTGCATTGTTTGATTTATGCAAAGATAGGGACCCACTTTTGAGGAAATTTTCGAAAGTTTTGAAAAGAAAAATTGTATCGTTTGTGTAAGCATTGAAAAATGAGTCCAGCGAGCCGGAATTTGAGTCAGTGGTCACGTGTCTAGAACTCGTTTAATTCGTTTCATGACAGCCAAACAACTGCAAGTTTGGAAGGGCTACGTTCTGACCCTGTGGTATTATAATATACAAATCTGAATAGAGTATTTTGGAAGTCTGCATAAAATCGTCCTAGAAGAACAGTTCCGCACGGTTTTTTTTTATATCGAATTTCGGTCTGGAAGGAGCGTAGAGAGCAAAAGCATGAAAAAAGGACAAAAATTAAATTATAAGGACAGAAGTGATGGCATAGAGTCCCTTAGTATTTTATGGGGCAGATACGTTCGTTTGGTAACAAGGTTGGCTATGACAAAAATTTGGAGTCATATTACATGATTTGACTGTTTTAAATTGATTTTTAAAAAGAAAATAGAGGGTGATGAATTTTTGCTGATTTCAGCTTGCATGAAGCTTGGTGAGCTACGGTTTATTGATTTGGTATTATAATTAAAATCTGAATGATATTATAGAATGAGAAAAACAGTCCCGCATGGTTCTTTTTTTTGTTTGTTCTTGAAATTTCGATCTGAAGTAGCGGGTAAGAGCAAAACATAAAAAAATCAACTGAAATGATATTATAAAGACTGAAATAAATAGTACAGTCCTTATATTTCCATGGTGTTCAAGACAGTTTTTGGACAAGGTTTCGCTGATACAAAAATTTTGAAGTCATATGACATCATGGGGCACCATTAACGGTTTTTATGATTTTTTATTTAAGGAAATAATTAAGGTGATGATTGACTGATTTCAGCTGCATAAGCTTGGTAGCTACGTATGGGCTTGGGTATTATAATTACTAAATCTGAATGCATATTTCAAACTGAAAAAAAAAACAGTCCGCATGGTTAATTTTTTGTTGTCTTGAAATTCAGATCTGAGTAGCGGTAGAGAGCAAAACCAACAAAAAATCAACGAAATTGATAATATGAGGACTTAAATATATGTAACAGTCCTTATATTTCTATGGCAGACAGTTTGTTGGACAATGGTTCCTATGACAAAAATTTGGAGTCATATTACACAGCAATGGGACCGTTTTACTGATTTTGTAATTGAAAATAAAGGCAAGATTTGCTGATTTCCAAAGCTGCAAAATTTGCACAGGCTTTCCGTTATGCTTATTTTGGAAAGATTAGGAATAATAGAAATCTTGACGTGCATATTTAGGTAAACGAAAAACCAGGTCCGCTGTGCTAAGTGTGTTTTTGTAGGTCTGTAAATCGGGCTGAGTAGCGTTAGAGAGCAAAACATCAAAAATCGACTAAATTGATATTGCTCAAGACGAAAATCATAGCAGGTCCTTTATTTTCATTGCAGACGTTTTTTAACAAGGTTGCCTTGACAAAATTTGGAGTATATTACATCATTGAAACCGCTTTTTGATTTTAAATGTACGTACTTATTTTTCTGAATTTAGGTGCTAAATATTTTCCGGTTAATCCTGGTCCCTGGTATTATCAATAAAAATCTAAAAACATATTTCAAATTTTATAAAAAACAATCTGGTGTTGCTTTTTTTGAGATTTGTTGAAATTTGGCGGCCAAAAGCGTCAGAGAGGCAAGAAATTAAAAAAGTCAAAAATGATAGTTAAGTATTTGTAATCTTTATGAACAAATAGTTTTCAGTCCAATGTTTTATATTGAGAAAATTTGGGAGTCATATTACACCGTTGAACGTTTGTAAATTTTTAATTGGAAATTTGTAGTTAAATTTTATGATTTTATTGTTAATTTTTTTATGGACAAATCAGTTAAATTTAAAACAGTTTTTTTGCTCTGGGTAAATAAGGAATCGCAGTCGTTTTCTCTGGCATTGGTGTACTTGTCATGAGGCACATTGGATTTAAGCGAGTACGGCGCCCATCAACATATTTCCCTTTCTGTATAACTATCTCGGTGTGTACACCATGAGCATCTGATAGATTCGTATCATACTTAAAGTGTTCCTCAATAAAAATCTTGCTCCATGAAATAAATTTCAGTATGAGCAAGACAGTGGTCCCACAGTCGCTGTGAATTTTGGTACTAATAAAAAAATTAATATTCGCAATTAGTAATATTGATTTTAAATTAACGTTGTATATAAATTTTTTCAAAGTCAAAACGTATTCGAAGAAGTTTGTTTTTTGTGCTCATAAAATATTTGTAACAGCTCGGCTTACGTAGATCTGAAGTTCGGCCTTCTCATAAATTTTGCATTTCTATACTACTATAATCTTTAATTCAAGCTTTAGTCATTATCCAGGTGTAATGACACAAAAGTGAACGAGAAGGTTCCATCTTTCAATTCAAAAGTTTTTTTTCTTTTTTCATCGTCGAATTGTTATAAAACGCCATTTATAACCATGATTTTTTGTAAAAATCAAAATGATTCACGCAAGCATAATGCATATGTTCGCAATATTTTTCGTTTCTTAATTTCCGAGACCATAAAAGTGTAAAATTTGATCCAAAATTCTAATGTTGAAACGAAAATTATATTTTGATTTATTCTGATTGCAATTTTCTTGGCCAGTCGGTAATAAGGCTTGTACGTGCTCAGAGTTGAAATACAAATTTCTCTCTAAATTGTTGGGAAATAGTCAATCAACAGTTTTTTTAATTTGTCTCGCTGCTCCGCTAAAGAAGTCAAATTACCTTTAAGATGCTATTTGTTTTCTCATAAATAATTTCTAACAGAAGACAGCGATGTTTTAGAACTTGATCTGAATCAGTGGTCGGAAAAAAAGGGTTGTTCTTAAACTCATAAAGCTTAGACTCTTCTGAAGATATCCACTTTCGTACAAATAGGATATCGCTGTAATCAAATGGATAATCATCTGTGACATCAAGATTTATATCATGGCGCTTGCTACTGAAATCGTTTTAAACTCCAATGTTTCACGATTATGGGTTTAATGTCAGTGAGGCATATGCTCGAATAAACGCGTTCAACGAGTTTTTTAGCAATTACAAATTAGCGCTGAGCATTTGAACGTTTTTGTCGGCAGTGACTATAAACAATCATTCTACTTTCTCTTAAATTCATAGAGAATTTTTCTTTTATAGTTGGTATCGAAATATCTCCCCAATTCTGTGTGTGTACTGGGAGAATAGCAAAAAAATTAAAGTTAAGCGCTTAAATAAGCGTCCTATGCGATTGACACTTTCTTCTTCGTGAATTCGACATTCTTCGATGAGATCCAGTTATTCCACGCTTAAAATTTTCAAAATGTTATAATTACTCATGAAACAAAAATTAAATTCACTTCCGGTCAACCGGAAGTGATGACTCTTCAAAAATACACCCAACAATTTTTTTTCGTAAAATTTTACCATATATCGAAATTTCTTACCTGAATCATGTCAAAAAAATTTAAAATAATTTTCTTTATGAAAAAATAAATGACAAAATTTTTTTTATATACGCCATTTTTTTTGCGCGTTAAGCTGTAGCTAGAGAAGCTAACAAAAATTGGCATACATCCAACCCTCGGTCCTTGCTTTGAAAATAACCGTTTATTGATAATAAAGCTTAACCTTGAAGAACGCCGACGGCGCGCCCCGATGTGAAATATTAAACATTTCATGACATAGACCGCCTCACCAAGTGCCCTTGATAAATGGGGGAGACATACTTTGAAAGTTGGCGTGCGAACGTGAATTTTACCAAAGTTAACCAGAGCGATATATGTTAATATTTTTGTTTGATGCTCAAACTTAAACTGGAAATTATCGAAAATCGTAAAAATGTTTTGGTTTTTGTTCACCGCTAAAAAAAGTTGATCACCAAAAGTTTAAGCCACTCCACCGAACAAACTAAGCTGCGATGAAAAAAATAAGAAACTCCATATTTTTGTCCTCCATAAAAATACTTTCGTGCAAATTTTGGCAGGCTGAAATCAGCAAAAATTCTTGCCTTATTTTCAATTAAAAATCATAAAACGGTCCCATGGTGGTAATATGGACTTCCAAATTTTTGTCATAGGAAACCTGTCCAACATACTGTCTGCCATAGAAATATAAGGACTGGTAACTATCATTTAAGTCCTTATATATCAATTTCGTTGTTTTTGTTGTTTTTGCTCTCTACCGCTACTCAGATTCGAATTTCAAAGAAACAAAAAAAACTTTTAACTCATAGCGGACATGTTTTTTTTATTTGAAAATATGCAATGTCAGATTTGTTATTTATAATAACCAAAGCCATAACGTAGCTTAACGCAAGCTTGCAGCTGAATCAGCAAAATCATCACCTTATTTTCTTAAAAAAACAATAAAACCGTCTAATGGTGCCCATATGATGTCATATGACTCCAAATTTTTGTTCAAATAGGGAAACCTTGTCCCAACAAACTGTCTGCCATGGAAATATAAGGACTGTACTATTATTTCAAGTCTTTATAAATATCAATTTCGTTGATTTTTTTTATGTTTGCTTCTCTACCGCTATCGATCGAATTTCAAGAAACAAAAAAAAGAACCATGCGGACTGTTTTTCTCATTCTTAATATGCCATTCAGATTTGTTAATTATAATAACCAAATCAAGTAACGTAGCTCACCAAAGCTTTGCAGCTGAAATCAGCAAATCATTCACCTTTATTTTCTTTAAAATTCCATAAAAAGTCATCATGTAAACCATATGACTCCAAATTTGTGTCATAGCCAACCTGTTCAACGAACTGTCCTGCCATAAAATATAAGGAATCTGCATCTACTTCTGGGTTCCCTTTATATAATTTAATTTTGTCGTTTTTTTCATGTTTTCTCTCTACCGCTCCTCAGACCGAAAATCGATATAAAAAAAGAACCGTGCGGACTGTTTTACGATTCCAAATATCTATTCAGAATTTGTTATTTATAATACCCAAGGTCCAGAACGTAGCTGTACCAAACTTTGCAGTTTTGGCTGTTTCATGAACGAATTAAAACGAGTTCTGACACGGAACCTGACTTCAAAATCCCCGGCTCGCTGGACCTGCATTTTTCCATGTTTAACAAACGTAGCCAATTTTTTTTTTTTCAAAAATTGAAAATTTCCTCAAAGTGTGTTCCCTATCTTGAAATCAACCATTGATAATGGAATTTTTTTCTAAGTATTTTTTTCAGGTAATTAACTTTTTTCTCGTGATCCTAGAACATTGGATCTGACTATGTTTACAACTAATTTTATGTTTGGCAACTTACTGACAAAAAATGTATGCAAAAATTATGATTTTTACTCAAAAAAAAGTTTTGGAATTTTTCTTCAAAATCTATTTTTGACGAATTTGAGGGTAAAAATAAAACTTTGAGTGACTACTAAAAGCTAATGAGAGAAAAAAATAAAAAAAAACTCTTTGTAACCGGGTGCCTCGCTTTACAACACTTTTAAAGAAGTGCTTTTCTTCAACAAAAAAAATTCCCTTCTTGATATTGTTCCGACTAAATGAAATGGGGTCAGCGAAACATTGTGCAAAAACACCCATTTATTTTGGAAAATTTCTCTAAATAACAAAGAAATTTGAAAATCAGAGCTTTGTACGGCTGTTAAGCTCACCAAATAAAGTTTTATACTGAAAAAAAGAAAAATTGATATTCAGGAGCTAGTATAAATTACTCCAAAAAAATGAAAAAATCACTTTTTGGACCGGTATATCGCGGCGCGTCCGGTCAACAAAAACTTTTGACACCATTTGTTTGAAAATTTCAAACAATATCCCTAGAATCCGAAGTTTGAACTATAGAATTGCGGTTAGCTGCAGGACTAGACGTTTGATAATAAGTAAAACGCCGTCGGTTACCCCCTTAAGGGGGGTACCGGTCGCTGGAATTGATTTTTCCTCGATGAAACTTAGCCAACCAGGGCTTCAAGGATATTATTCAGATTAGCCAGTTTGTAGAAATATATCTCCTCCTAGGTTAAATTTCAAAATTCACTCAAATTTTTGCAAAAAGTAGCTCAAAAAAATAAAAAATTCTGTAGAGCCTATTTTTAATTACGACCCCAAACTCGAAATATGAATTTTTGAAGGTCACGTGAAAAAATTTCCGAAAAAAAATGTGCTTCGATTTTTTCGAAAGTAGGCTCAAAAGCCACAAAAACACTGATCAGAAAGTTGGCTAACGTCAAGGTGATATTTTGAAGTTTGAGTGGTTAAATTAAAGCAAACCTTATTTTTGAACTTCATTTCGGAAAAAATACTCTCGAAAAACGAAAAAATTTCGTAATTTTTTTGATAATTTGGTCAGTAGAACACTTTTTTATCACTCCAAATAAATTTGAAGCATTTTCAAAGCCCCAAAGGCCTCATAAATCCAGCTACCAGTACCTCCTGAAGTCGAAATACTGCCAAAAAACGTTTAATTTCAATTTTTATTTTTTTTAATTCCAAAAAAGTTGAGAATTTCAACAAAAACTAGATATTCACAGGTCGTTCCTGAGTCTTTGGAGGAAAAATCGAAAAAAGGGCTACGCTCTGACCTTAATCCAGGCTTTGCGGTGAATTTGATGCACAAATTGAATATTTTTAAGGAGGTGTAGGCTTTTGCTGAGGCTGCCAAATGAACTGTTTTGACCACCAGGGGCAACATTTAGAAAAAAGGCTACGCTTTGGGATGCGCATTCATATTTGGAAGTTGAATTGTAAATAACAAGAAGAAATGATGAGAAATGAATGAGGAGTAGGCTTTTGAGTACTTTTAGGGACGCCTGCTAAATATCATTTTCTGAGCGTAGGTTCAATAATATGATGATCTGAGTGGCACTGCCGAAATTCTGAAGAGTTACCCTACATATTTAAAAAAAATTGGATACGTTTCTGATACCAAGTTTCTCAGAAACTGCACTTGAAAAACAGCGTAATTATCGACGCCCAGTTCCTTAAACGTAATAATTCTTCTGTACTGCTTATCTCATTCTAGTTTGATGGTAACTTTCGTGCATGCACAGAAGTTTTCGCCAGTAAATTATCTTAAAAAGTGCGAACAGTGAGTTAAAATTTTCTCGGCTGTGTCCAATTATTGAAACTTCCAGACTCGTAGTACAAGCGGCAACTTGCAAGTAATACAAATATAAAAAATTGCATGGAATAGCTGCCAGAATGCGTACTCAATAGCTACAGTATGTGTTGTTTTTCGTGCTAACAAAAAATAATGATTTGGGAGAATTCTCCCTAAATTATAGACGATTCTCCCGATTCGGGAGTCCCGAATCATTATTGTGTGTTCGCACGACAAAAAACACATACTGTATATTATTTTTATTCTTAAACATTCAACTTCAGTGAACTCACAGGCTTCTTCACTTTATCTTGTTCCAAAATTCTGATAAAAACGCGGTGAAGTTCTACATACTGCAGAGTTAGAGCTTTATGCTGTCTGAAGAGTTGGTTGTGAAACGGATCATCATAATTTATTTCTTGATTATTTGGGAAACTAAAATCAACTACATTCAACTCCAACTTATTAAAAACAGTTACAAATGTTAAAAAAGTGTATAAATTAAGAAATTTTTTATATAAAAAAATTTTGTGATGATTATTTATCAGATGCGCAAGTTGCGCAGCGCAACCTTACTCATACAGTATGAGTCATACTGTATTAAGTCATACGCTCCCGCTTTTTGAAGGTATCTATAGCAGATAAAAGTTGAGATAAGACCCTAACTAAGCTGTAAACCTTTCGGAAATTTAATCAAGTCAATATTTGTGAGTCATCAAGCAGCTTAATTTAAGCTATTTGAGCAGTTATAAATGTTATACTGGAATAAAATGTTCACACTGAAGTGTACCTGGGCCTTGAGTCCAATGTAGGTTATTTCACATCCAAACTGAATGTGATCTTCAGAAATACAATCATATTGATTTTCTTTATTAAAATTACAATTGGATTGCTCAAAATTATTTTCTTTGATCTTCAGAGTGCAATAATAAGAACTTTTTTGGTCGATAAAAACCTCTGAATAATTTTCTCCAGCAGCTTTCAAGATCGAACTTTTGTCAATAAACGTTTTGTTTTTATACTGAAAAATAGATTATTTGTGTTGGTGATTTCTTGTTTTTAATGAAAATAAATCAACTCCCTAAACGATTTAAAATTGTGAACTTCCAAATAATTGCTTTCCATATATATATATTGGCAGGAACATTAAATACCTGTCCTGTCTGAAATATTTCGTCGCAAAGTTCGAAGTTCGACCCCATCTTTAGCTGGAACCTTATTATTTCTGTAGCATAAATTATACTCTAAAAGTAGACATTTTACGTAAGATTTCAAAAAATTGCTCAACGAAACTAAATTCAGGGGTTAGCGGTCCTAATGTTTAAGGTTACTTTGAGGTCTAAAAATTTAACAAAATTGCTAGGGAACGCTCAGAAATAAAATAAAGGAAATGAACACAATGATATAAATTTCTAAAAAAAAGTTCGAAATTTTCAATTTTTGAGAAGTTTTCTGAGTAATTTTGCCAGGAAAACTTTGAATACCTAATTTTCGACCAGAAAAAACCAAGTCAAAAAGCTGTAAGATATTTTCTTCTAGTCATCACCTTAGCATCAATGATGTTGCTCTCAGTTTGATAAGAAAATATTTCAATAAATTCAAATCGAAAAACGACCTATCTAATTTAACCAAAATGCGAAAAATATGTGCCCGTAACTTTGATAACGTAACTTTATACACATTTTTAAGTCGATTGTACCATATCGATTACGCGACTTCGATTACGTCGTTATTTGCTAGATTTTTGGCCAAAGTTTTTAAATAATTCGGCTTTTGAAAACAACTCATCCGATTATATTGTTAGATAGCTCAAACTGAGCACAAATATCTTGTTAATAATAACATAAAAAATGGTCTATTGGACCAATTTATTTTATCCTTTTTTCTGAGATTTCTGAAATTTTTTATTCATTAGTTTTTCTTAGAAAAGTTGGAAGCAATGGTCGGATTTGGACCAATTTTTGTATTTTATTATTCACAAGATATTTGAGCTCCGTCTGAGCTATCTAAGAATGTAATCGGATGAGTTGTCTTCAAAAGCCGAATTATTTAAAAATTTTGGCCAAAAATCTAGCAAATAACGAACAGGAAGTCGCGTAATCGATATATCGCGTAAAAAATAGAATTTTAAATTTCAGTAGATATATTCTAGACCTGGCTTTATACTGGCCGTCAATGATCACCAAAATATTTTTTGGTATATCAAATATGATCAATGAAGATACACAAAGTAGATGTACAAAATAGCTATAGATATATCAGATATTTTGCAAACCAAGCTGCAATACGTGACGCAAAACTCAAATCTGCGACCACTACCCCCTGAGGGGATTGTGGGTGTTGCAATGTTTTTGATGGTAGAGTTTCCACTGGAACTCAGTCAGTTTTAAAAATTAAAAACCTCTAATGCAGACATGATAGAACGGTTTTTGTTGCATACATTTGAATAATAAAACTTAAAAATTATTAGACAACTAAAATAAACAAAAAAAATAACTAACTCAACTGGTTTTAAGGACATAACCATCCATATATATCTGTCCAAAAAAATATTTTTTCTTGACTCCTTTTTTGTCTTATTACTCTTTAAAACCTTTCGACATAAATTATGAAAAAAAATGTACATTTAAAAATTAATTTTTTTAAATTAGTCTCATCAAAAAGATAGTTAGGATATTTTGCTGGACAGTCATCATACTTTGTTATATTGTTTTTAAGACATCAATAGTATATTTATTTTCCATTAAAAATGGTATTTATTTAACATTTCGGCTAAGGAGCCATCTTCAGAAGTGAGAGAAAGTTTGAAATAGTTTGGGACAAAAAATGCAGTAATTTAGTTTCGCAATTAGAATTCAAATTTTTCCGCGAAAATGTATTAAACCTATTTTTAAATACATTTTCGCGCAAAAATTTGAATTCTAATTGCGAAACTGAATTACTGCATTTTTGTCTCAGACTGTTTCAAACTTTCTCTCACTTCTGAAGATGGCTTCAGAGTGTATGACAAGCCACACTTTGCTCTTCTGATTTAAAAAACGGTCTATTTCCATCGATGAAAAAGTAAATACGTTAACAAGTCAGTTTTTATAATAAATTCATTTTTCAAGGTGTTAATTATGTGAGTTAGCATTTAGTTTTATCGGCTTTTCTGCAGTTGAAGATAACATCTTTCGAATAGTTATGTTGCAGCAACAATGTTGCTACTGATAAAAGTTATGTCATGCACTCACGACCCCCTTATGCGAGTGGGTGTCGATGATTTGGACCTTTTACAATGCCGTTTCTCAACAAACAGGCAAAGCCGAGGCCCAAAAACATTTTAACTTGAATAAAAACTCTTCGCAATCATTTTTTAAATTATAGTTATCTCAAACAATCGCAGCTACGCCCTCACAGAGGCCTTGGAAAAATCTTTAAAAAGCAGACTGAAAAGCAAAACCGGGTTTCAAAGGCCCCGTAAAAAAATATCTCCACTCTCAATTTCCAAGATTAAATTTTGGTTTATACTATTTTTTATCTTTTCTTTCATTATTCAAACGTTTTGAAGCATTTTGGTGCTTATTTAAGGAGGTACTGGTCGCTGGTTTTATGAGGCCTTAGGGGCATTTTAAATGCTCCAAAATGACCCGGGTGATAACAAAGTGTACTTCCGACCAAATCATCATAAAATTTTTTCGAAATTTTCGCGTTTTTTCGACTTTTTTCTAAGTATTTTTTTCAAAATGAACTAAAAAAATTACTTTTGCTTTAATTTAACAACTAAAACGTCAAAATATCATCTTGACGTAAGCAAAGCTTTCTGATCAGTGTTTTAGTAGCTTTCTTTTGAGCATACTTACAAAAAAATCGAAGCACTTTTTTATCAAAAATTTTCTCGTGGGTCCTTAAAAAAATCATATTTCGAGTTTAAGGGGGTGGTCATGTCTGATTTAATAAAGGCCTTAGAGGCATTAAAAATGCTTCAAATTCATACGAGGTGATAATTAAGTGTACTAAGAACCCAATCATTAAAAAAAAATTTTTCGAAATTTTCGCATTTTTTCGATTTTTTTTTAAGTATTTTTTAAAAGATGAACTTAAAAAATAACGTTTGCTCGAATTTGACCAATAAAACTTCAAAATATCGACTTGACGTAAGCCAATTTTTTTTTTTTTTTTGAAATTTTTCGAAAACTCATATTTTTCAGTATGAATGGAAATTTTAGAAAAAAGCTTCCTACGAATCTTAGGCATGTAACAAGGTGTGCCGCATGTTACAAGGTGTACTTTAAAAAATTTTGGCCCCATTTTGAAACTAAACCTCAAAGGAGATAGATTTTTAAAGGCAAAAAATCGGTGAAAAACGGCCAAAATCGTCGGTTTATTGGACCGCTAGGAAATTCAGTCATCGAAATGTGAATCGCTCTCATACAAATCTTAGTCCGCTTATTCCACGTTTTGTCAACTTTTGAACAAATTTTCGATATATGGTCTCGGAGGAGATAGATTTGGAAATTTCGCGAAGTGACCTCTGTTTACGACTATGTGACGATTGGTGTAGTCATCAAAATCCGAGTTTGACCTTCGATTTCACAAGAATAAAGCTAGGTCTACCAAGTGACATTTTGGAATATAGCTCAAGCTCCAGATTTTCCTAAACTAGCTCTGCAAAATTTGCAAATCAGACATGAACCCCCTTAGCTGACTACAAACTGCTGATCTCAATAATATCCTCGAGTCCTGGTTGGCTAATATAATCGAGAAAAATCAATTCCAGCGACCAGTAACCCCTTAATGGGGGTGGTCAACGCCAAAATTGGCAAAAACGAGTTTTCTAGTATGTTTCACGCTCAATAGAGATAATAGAAAGACATGATTACACCAAAAATCATTATTTGAGTCAATTGGCGTCGAATCAGATCAATAGTTGATCGCACTTATAGTTACTTTCCGCCGGAATGACGTTCAAAAATCTCTCTTGAAAAATTAAAAGTCTATCTCCTCTCTGAGTTTTTGAGATACCAAATTTTTTTGTAATAATCACCGTAATACGTGCTAATTATAACAATTTTATATTGGAGACCCTTTCAATACTCAATATTTAGGAGCCCAACGGCGGTTTTCAAACAAAAATCTGGACTCGCTATGGGAAGTTCAATATCTTCAAGTATTTCCACCATTTTCGTCAATTTGATGGAACAAAATGTCGTTCAAATTTACGTCGAATCTGGTCGTCTTATAAGCTATTATAGATACGCGGATGACTGTAATTATAATTATTAAGAAAAATGGCGGTCCGAAGTTTTTTGAGTGAAATAATTCTTTTGAGCTTAAAATTAAAATTTACTTATAATGACATAAACTCCCAAAATGAAAATTATATTTTTGACACAAAAATTTTATAACAAATGGTACCGTAGAATTCATACGATATCGAAAAAGAGGCCACTTCACCGTGATTTCAAATTTTCAAAAAAGTCTTATGAGTATGAATATTTAAAGGGAATATTTTTCACAGCACTTCATCGCGAGAGAGATGCTTGTTTTCTACTCATGAAATTTTCTTAAAAAGTTTAAACGAATTAAAACCGTTTTTACCGTAATTCATACCCAAAAGCCTTGATTGAAGCTAGAATTAAGCGGTTTTTACAAGATGATCAGAAACGTACACGTGAACCCACTGATATCTCAATTGTATTTGAATATCTTCTCCCATTGACAATACATTTGTCGCCTTCACACCGAATGTCAAACATTTTCACCAAACTTTCGAGTTAACGTCTGCTACCGTACAGTCAAACTCAGAAAAAATTTTCATCACACGCCAAAGCAAATTACACAAAATGACATGTGTAATGCAGTTTATAAATATCTTTGCCCATGTAACCGAATTTTATATCGGAGAAACAAAAAGGCTCTCCAAAACTCGTTGCTGAGCGAGCACCAAATGAAATGTAGAAACACACATGTTTACCAACATATGTAAACTTGCCCTACATACATTAGACAAGCTAGTGAATTCGCCCTAAATTATAAAAACAACTTCACTGAGTCCTCAAAAAGCAAACTCAAGTTTTTTTAGATCCCGTTTTTCAATCATTGACAAGGATTCCGCAATGAATATTCCCGTAAAAAATGTGAAACATATCACATAAGATTACAACGACCTAAATAAATGATCAGATATACCTGAAAAGCCTTTACCTTGTTCTGACGAACACTCATTAGCTCTAGCGCTCATAGTCAAATTTTTAATTCCCCACTGTATACTATACAGTATGTTAAACTATCGTTACACTATTCCCAAAAATACATGAAACTGCGAGTTCTAGATTATACTTTTTTCTGTTTTTATGAATTGAAAAACTTAATTTAATACTGTTAAAATCTTGAAAATGAAATAATTTATTTCGAAACAAGTTGAATAAATATACCAAAAAAAATGTTAAATCACCGTAATGATCATATCTTGAGCTGTTAGCTCAAAAAATTTTGATTGACTTTCTTAGTTTTTCTTTATCGAGGTCGGAATCACAAGTGAGAATTTAATTTTGGTTCCGAAAAAAATATATTTTTTTTAATTTTATTCAAAAATAATTTTAGATAGCCTATCTGGTTCAGAATTTAATTTTGTTTCCAAAAATATAATTTTTATTTTTCTGCGTTGAAAACTTTAGTCAATTGAGTTGCTTAAGCTTTAAAACGCTCAATTTAACTTCCAATAGAAAATATTACTTTCTAGAGTAGTTAGGACTCTGAAAATACCGCGTTTCGATTCTAAATTAAGAAAATATAAATTTTTGAAGGTTCCAAGCGTAACAATAGGAGTAAAGTCCTTGTATTCTCTACGTCTGTAGCGAATGTGAAGGCTATACTTCTATAAGTTAAGACTCCTAAGTCTCTTCAGATAATGCTTCTGAGTGAACTTCTTCTTTAGTTTGCTCCAGATGCTTATTCTGCGATAATAGACACAATATTCTTTTAATTGATATACGTAAGCTATTTATTCAGTTATTCAAACAGTCTTATAAATCTATCTCTGTACTTACCAAAATAGTATAATATCTCGTGTGCCGAGTTTATCTTTGAATTTGAATGAATACAAAGTTGATTGCCCTACTCGCCTCTCATTGGCCGGTAAGCAATCCTAGAATCTAGTGTAGTACTTCCACTTATGCAAGCCTCGTACACTAGCATACACGACGTTGACGAACCCCCTAAAGTCTACGACTCGTTGATATCTATACCTAGACGATCACTTCAAGCCAACGACTCGTCGGGTGAAACCACTCGTTGGTTTCAACCACTCGTTGGGTTAAGCCACTCGTTGAGTTCAACGACCCGTTGAGTTCAACCTCGTGTATCCTAAGTAGTACTGCGCGTTACGAAGAGAAATAAAGGCCACAAGATATTTTTGTCCTGATTTGCGTTGACCACCCTCTTAAGGGAGTGGGTGTCGCTGATTTGAGCCTCTTTCAAGGTCTTCCGCCATGGTCTTGCATATGGTTATTATTTCAAACTTGAAACTAACGACTCAACTTCCGTATTTAATAACAGAAGTTGAACCTTCCCACTGCTTTTACAAAGCTTCTTAACAGCACGCAGTTCGTACCTACTCCCTCAATTTATTTTATTTTTTTGTGTTAGGCCTCCGGCAAAGCCCTACAATAAATGCAAATTGCTTTTTGTTCTCAAAATTTTGCTTTCGCGGACAAAAACGCAACAAAAACCTAAAAATTTTGAATATGATCAATTGGAGGCTCAGGCAAAAGGTATCTACCTCCACAGTCTTCGGCGATTAGTTCGACTCATACTGATTTAAGGCAGAATTGTTTCCACAATCTCTGAGATTTTTGTTTTGAATTGCCCATTTTGGATTCGGTTTGGCCATGGTCCACTTCTTCATTTTGAGCTTAAATTTTTGCAAAATTTAGAATCCAGAAAAAATGCTTCAAATAATTTTTTTCTAAATTACAAAACTTTTAAGAATTTTGGTGCAATTTTTAACTTGGTAGCGTCATAAGAAAACAAATTAGCGCACTTTCAATTTAAATCATAAATAAATGAACAATTTTTGTTTCCGTTTTTGGCTTTTTTGGCCGCCAAAAGCAAAATTCCGAGTAAAGGACAATAATCTATTATGTGTGAGGCTTCTTTGGAGCCTGACACAAAATAATAATAAAAAATGATGAAAATTGAAGGGGTAGGTACGAACTGCGTGTCTTTTTAAGAAGCTTTTTAAAAGCGTAGGTGTCGGCGTAGGTGGGATTGTATCAGATTACTGTTAAGTTCAAAATTACCGCGTTTTTGGAATATCACCTTTGCTAGTTTGGCGGAAAATGACCTTGGAAGAGGCTCAAATCAGCGACACCCACTCCCTTTAGGGGGTGGTGGTAGTTAATTTTGAGATTTGCAAGGCTTCGTACGGCTTCGCGATTCCATTTAACAATTAAGTGCCACTGTCACCAACCACGTGGTTAACCGCGGTTAAACGCCTCCCTCGGCTTTTTCGACCAAAGAAGGATCCTAGAGGTTTAATGGGAAAGTTTTGAGATTTCATGAAAGTCTGCTAAATTGTTTGAATTTTAGCGCTTTGGAGCTAAATTTTTTTACGATTTTGGCCTCAGAGGTCAGCAATTTGGTTGAAGGTGACGTAAAATGGCCTTTTTTTAAGGTTTTTACAAAAGGCTTTTTCTGTAGAAATGCCATTTTTTGGATATAAGAGGCTCAAGGTGTCCCAGATATCAAATTGGTCGTGTTCTTTGAAGTTCGGCTTGATTGGCTGTAAATCGACAAAAAAAGTGCACGAAATTCACAATTTTGAACACAAAAATGATAATTAGATAATTTTAATGCCAACAAAAGATTCCGTGATATGATTTACTGGAAACGATATACGCAACTATGATCTTATGTTGAACACAAACGGCGCTAGAGATAAAAACAAGAAAAGCCTTTAATTGTTTCTAAAATCCTCTGTGTTAATAATCGGACCATAGTTGCTTGTATCGTTTTCAGCAAATCATGCTCAAGAAATCGTTTGGTGTCATTTGAATTATATAATAATCATTTTTATGTTCAAAATTGTGAATTTCGCGCACTTTTTTTGTCAATTTACAGCCAATCAAGCCGAAATTAAAAAAACACGACCAATTCGATATTTCGGACAACTTGAGCCTCTTATATCCCAAAAATGGCATTTCTAGATTTTCTACGAAATATCAAAACTTTCCGATTTAAGCTCTAGCATCATTGTTTAGTCAAAAAAAGCCGAGAGACGCGTGTTTAACTGCGGTTAACCACGTGGTTGGTAAGAATGGTACTAAATTGTCAAATGGAATCGTGAAATTAAGGATAGATCTTTTATTTGTTCTCCTCAGAAATGTCTCATCTAAATTGCTTCGGCCGTACGAAGCCTTAAAAATCCCAAAAATCACTAACACCACCCCCGTAAACTCTCAGTCGGCAAGAGATAAAAATTTCTAAAAAATAATCAAGATCGTGAAAATGAAAAAAATTTGATAAAAGTTTTATATTGCGACTCTGATGACCTGAAAAAAAAATGAAGCTAAAATCTCTGAAATTGGCGGAGCAGATAGATTTTTAGTCTGCTCTTAAGGGAGTGGGTGTCGCAAATTTGAGCCTCTTCCGAGGCCATTTCCCGCCAAACTAGTACAGGTGATATTCTAAAAACGTTTGTAACTAACAGAACCAACCTTCGCGGTAATTTTGAATTTACTGTTAAATTACAAATCACCGTGAAAAGTTGTTCTTCAAGATGCAAAAATTTTTGGGATATCAGCTCTGCTAGTTTATCCAAAAATAGCGTCGTAAAAGGTCAAAATCTGCGACACCCACTACCTTAAAGAACTTTTTTGACGTCGTTGTATGGTGGGATTGTATCAGATAACTGTAATTTCAAAAATGATCGCGAAGAGTTGTTCATTAAGTTGAGAAAGTTTTTGAAATATCTTCTTGGCTAGTTTGTACAGAAACGGCGTCGTGAAAAGTCCAAATCAGCGACACCCCCTCCCTTTAACAGAAACCCCAAATCGAAAATTGCCCGACAATTATTGTCGTTGTGTTTTAATGGAAATTATCAGTGCTTGGAAAAATTGATCAAAGAATATAAATTTGAAATATTATAGTTTAATTTTATGATTTTATGATGTTCTGTCGAATGCCTCTTGCAGCCGACTTTTTCCATAATTTGCAGCCATATTAGAAAATCAATTTGATGGAATCAATAAATGTCGTAAAAACTCTTCTTTGAATTAACCGCAAGATTGCTTTCAATTCTTTAGAAAAATCATTTATATTTTCAACTATAAAAGCACTGCATGAGTCATTCTGCATGACCAAAAATCGTTAATACACAGCTACCAGAAATTCTGTGGTAGGACTCTATGGGAAAACATAAGAATATTTAGTTTCAAAGTCAAAGAATGTTGGTAGGTTGCCAGAAAAATTTCAGCTGTCTGGTTGTATAAAAGTCTAGTTGTATGCAAAAATGGTAAAAACTTACCACTTCGATCATCAATCCTGGAAAAGTGAGATCAGTTCTTAATTTGTTATACTGGAAAATAACTAAAACGTGGTTCAGAATCAGAATCGTACCAAGAATTAATTTGAAGATTGCAAAAATTTCCAAGCTTGAAAGAATTGATTTTTCACTGTCTTTTGTCGTATATGATATACGGTATATCCCCCTTTCACACTATGCCTGAGATTTGGTCCGTGATAAGTGAACTTAGTACACATGTTATTTAGATAGAGGGACCAAATCTCAGGCAAAGTGTGAAAGGGGGATATAGATCATGATGCCCGAGTAACTTAAATCTCTTATTCCCTATTCTTTTAAAAGGCAAATTAGAGATTTAAGTTAATCGGGCATCATGTTGGATATCCTTTGCTCACTCAAAGCTATTCCAGATCTCGTGGTATTTTAGAAAATAGCCCGTTAAAGTGACAAGAGCTGTAAGGCGTCTTAATTGTGCAATCAAAGTGCAATGTTTGATTTTTTTCGCGCCCGAGATCTAGAGTAATTTCAAGTGGAACTATTGTTATCGTTTATTCTCAAACTAATGGGACTGATTGGTTACAACAGTTGGCGAATGTATGGAGCACAAAATTCATACTTTCATAATACTATGTGGTTAAGGGGGTAGTCATCGGTTTTTTATTTCAGGCTAGGGACATGATAAATGCACCAAATGGATTCAGAAAGACCAGGAAATTCATTTCTGGTCATATCATAAAAAAAATTCGAAAATATTCTCAAAATTTTCTAGTTTTTTCGTATTTTTTTGGGAAAAAATACATAAACCTCAATTTTAATAAAAAATGCTAGGAATAAGTTAAAGTGATTAGCAGCTTTCATTTCAGTTTTGCAGTATCTTCAATTTGAGGGTACTTTTGATACAATCGGATGGAAATAATTATCTAGAAACTCCAAAAATTGACTTCCGGTTGAACTAAAATGCAATTTTCCATTATCAGGAACATATATCGGAGAAAAAAATATTTCATCAAAAAGTAAGAAGACATGTTTTCCCAACTCATACCAAATTTAAAGAAAAATTGTCTTAGGCCGTTTTTTCTCTACGCCCACTTGATGCTGTGGTGCTCATAAAATAAATTTTTACTTTTGGTTATTAGCAGAGGGTCAGATCTTCAAATCAGTCTTTTCAAAATTTTTATAACTTATTTTGTTTTATTCTGAGCCCCGATTCAAAATACAAGAAACCGTTGAGTACCCCCTTACTTTGAAAAGTAAATGATATTTTAATGAAATGATGCTAAATTCTACCTTAACCCCCACCTGCACGAGCGTGTTTTAGAACACAGAGACCAAAAATATTTTGGGGAAGTGTCATTTTGGCCGGAGGAATATCGGAACAGACCCCCGATAGTTCCCCTTATTTTTAATTTCAAGAATTTTGGTGAGTTCTAGAAATTTCTCATCAGACAGGAAATTTATTATTTGGATGCAATTTTTTGTTTAATGCAGTTAAAACAGTACTGGAACAAGATAATGATCTACAAATTTACTTATTAAAGTGACTTTTGGAGGGGAAAACTTTGACACTCGGCGCCACCTGGTGGTGAAAAAAGCTATTTCGCTATATTTGAGAAATCGCTATATTTTGATCACGTGACGATCAACATTTTTTTTCGTAATTTTTTTTTCCATTTTCCCATATATTATAAACCTCCAAGAAATTTCGGAACAACCCACCCTTTATTTCTATTAGTCGATATTAATGATGGACAATCAACTATGTGTGTGTTCTGAAACACTCTCGTGCAGGTGGGGGGTAGGACATCTCGTGCAGGTGGGGTTTAAAAGCATAATTTCACACATTATGAACAATTCTTAGATAATTTAATTGTAATTTACAACTGAGTATAATTTATAAATTCTCAAATAAATATAATCTTTTCGGTCTGATGGCTTTCAACATAAAGTAAGTGACCAAAAATAGACCCCTTTTGAACTTCTAGGGTATACTACTTTCATTAATGAATAAATAAAAAATTTTAAGGACACTTTTACCGAAATTTATTGAATAAAGCTAAAAAATTAAAATTCATTCCTTTTAAGCATATCTCTGTCTCTCAACTGTACTTCAATTATCGTAAATTTTCGAATTAAAGATGCATTTCTTGCTGTTCTCTTTAGATTTAAAAAAATTCAAATCTACAAAATATAATTAAACATTCATGTGGTTGGGATAACGCAATAAGCTGATGAGGAGTATTTTTGTCAATCTTCTGTTCATTATTAAAAAAGTCTACAAGAAAGTCTTAAAGGACTCAGTTTAATATTAAAAATTGATTAGTAATTTCGAAAAACTAAGCAATTGTCAAAAAGTCAAGTTTTTAATGAGATGTTTCTAAAGAAAAATAAAGTGAGGCACAAATTGGAATGAATCGATTGTTTTTAACAGTTTATTCTTATTTTCACAAAAATAATTTCATCTTGTATTAAAATTTTATAATTTTTAAAATATATTATGAAAGTTCATCGTTTGCAAGCAATTAATAAGCCAGGCACATTAAATATAAGGAAATTGACTTGTGAAGGAACTGATCAGCAGAACTGATCGGGTATGATTTATACCGTATGAACCATACGGTATGGTCCATACCGTATAATCTATTCAACAAATTGCGAGCAGTTATGAGTTAAAAACTAATGAGACATAAACATTTATAAGAGTAGGGACCCTACTGTAAGGCCAAATGAACCCTACTGTAGGGTTCATTTGGCCCATGGTTAGGCCGGCTGAGCAAAAAATGAGGTACTAGATAACAAGGTCGTATGGTTCTGAAAGTTAAGGTCCAAGCGTAGTTTTTGGCGCTTGAAAATATGAAATTTTCATTTTTTTAGAATTTTTCTGAGTATGTTTTTTTGGAAAACATTGAAACCCAATTTTCGACCAAAAAACTCAAAATATCAACAAGCTGTGAGCTGTTTTCTTCTCGGCATCACCCAAGATTTAATTTGATGGTACTTTGGACTAAATCCGAAGATTTTAATTTTCGAGTTTTCACTTCTGGTTTACTAAAATGCGATTTTCTAGAATTGAACAAAACATTTCAAAATTCTAGTTTATCAAAATAACAGAAACATATTTTTCCTTCTTTTCACAAATTTATATTGCATTCTGAAATGTAACCTAGGAGGAGTAGAACTTTGAAGAGCGAAAACCTTGAAATTAGGCGGTTTTTCGCAGTTTTAGAAAATACTACAGGTTGTATTTTAGATTTTAAGGCACTTTTCCGTCTAACTGATTTTTACGTTGATTTTTACTTCAATATTAATAGTATTATTCAGTTAGACGGCAAAACACTTCAAAATCTAAAATACAACCTGTAGTCTAAAATTCAAAAATCCAATTCATCAAATTACGACCATAAGTGGTTCCGTAGTTCATGCAAAGTTTGAGTAAAATCATATGCGAGCTCTAGGAGGAGTAGAACTTTGAAATTTTGATAAGGTGTTCTAGAACTCGCTGCATGGTGGTCACCCAGGGTCGACCAAAAATTATTCTGATTGATTTTTTTGAGATTAGGCTAGATCTACGAAATGCTTATTTTCAAAAGTTCCGAAGCAGTTTTGTATTCTTATAAAGTGGATGTACAAAGGTACATTTTTACGACCGCTACCCCTTAGATGTGGTTCGGAGCTCTAAGGGTTAAAGGCATCAAAAATGCTCCAAATTGATTTGGGTATACAGCAGGGTCCGGCGATAGGTGAAAGTTTTTTCGCTTCAAAACCTTCACTTATTAGCCGGATTTCACCTATAGCCGGATTTCACCCCCGCCGGACGGCTGGGAAGATACGGCTCTGATTGGCCAATAAAAACAAGGTCTAGATTTATAATTTAGTTAAAGGGTAGTCAGAGTGAGAATTAAGGCTGATTTTTTTGCTCCATTTTAATCATAAATGCAAAAGTGCGTTTTAAAAACCTGAGAAACTACTTTTCGGATTATTGACTCACGCGTAATTTGAATTTAGCTTCTAGAATGCATTTATTTGATTTTATTCGGCCAATATATAAATAAATTTTTACAGCTGAGTGTTTTTTAATTGGGCCATTTTTTTCTCCAGTCGGCTAGACAGCGTTTGACTGGAGAAACATGGCGCCAAAACAACAAAGCTAAATTGGGCCATTTTTTTCTCCGTGAGAAAATGGCCCCAATTTTTGCTGGAACATTGAAAAATCGTTCTAATATTTGAATAAAATATTATTTAATTCAATAATTTTAAATTCTATTATTAACTGAGAGAAATGAGTGGAAAACTTTGAAAATTATCGCGAGACAATTTCAAACCAAAAATACAACTTATCTGAAAGATGTTCAACAATACACGGACTATATATGTAGTTTTTTTGAAAAGAAAGAAATTTTATATTATGATTCGTACCATGCGGAAAATTTAAATATTCTGGAAAAAATATTTACTTCACTTGATTTGGAGAACGTTGCCGCTTTTGGGGTGGAATTATATCGACCAGACTGAGAATTAAATTGTGTCATGGATACACATACAAAGAAATGGTGTAGACTGTGGTTGTCATGCACTTATAATCGCAAGGAATATTTCCAGAAGATGTCCTCAACTTTGATTTTCAAACGAAAGAAATAAATAGCTAACGTGAAAAAATTGCCTATGAATAATTGCTGGGAATTATTTTGAACAAAAATTGTGTGCAGATTTTGAGGCAAATCAAACTGTACTAGAATAAATAGAATAAAACGACAATTAATTGAATAGTTTTTGTCATTCATGAAAATTCTCAAATATGCCTTTATTTTGGCTTTTCGAAAACGCTTCTTTTTGCCAGGAACTTGTTTGAAAATAAACCCCATCTTTGCCTTACGTCATCCGCCGGAAAAGTTTTTTCGCTCAAAACCTTCACCTATTAGCGGATTTCACCTATCCGCCCTCATCTATCCGCCGGACCCTGCTGTAACAAAGCAACCGACCAAAGCAACAATTTTTTTTTCGAAATTTTTCTCATTTTTTTAAAAATGAAGTTAAAAAATAACTCTCATCATTTTTGCGAACGTTTTCGAATTTATTTCTGATTCATTTTCAAGCTGTTTTTCATTAAAAAAATTTATACAGTAAACTTCAAAGTAATAATTCTCGAGATTCTAGAGAAATGCCTAAATTAAAAAATAACGCTTAAAAAAAATGCCTAAATTAAAAAATAACGTTTAAAAAATAACGTTTGCTTTAATTTAACCACTAAAACTTCAAAATATCGTCGTGACCCTAGCTAACTATCTTGAGTTGGATTTTCCTGCAGGGGGCGAAGAAAATACAACTTTTATTTAAAAGTATATTTATTTATTTGGTGATCAGGTTTGATTATTTCAGAGAGGAAAAGTTGGTTTATATACAATTTATCAGATGCTTAACGCAACTGATAAAGTGTCGCGAGATCGGAAGTAGCGACCGCCTTGTGTAGTGACCGCTTTTAGGCGTTAATCGCTAAACTCGGTTACCCATATACGGTATCTAAGATACTGTATATTTTTAGTAAATATATATAAATATATTCACCCTGCTAAACAATATGTTTAGAGAATAAATGTGCAGGTGTTGCATAGTAGGGTGCATAAAATTATGCATATTTTGATGCATTATTTTATGCGCATTTTGAGGAAAAATAGTCAAAACTTACGGACTGACTATTGGAAATATAAGGAAAGTGTTTTTGGAGTTAATTATCACAGCAAAGAAAATAAAAGATTCAAATAATATTTTTTTAATAATTATGGACATTCTTCAAAAATCTGAAATTAAGGCCTTGGAACGTGCAAAATTTTTCACACGCGAATTAAAAAAACGCGACCAAAATTTTTGATTAGTGGATTTGGCTGATCATGAAGCTAAGTTTCATGCGTGTTTCAAGAATTTTGAGACAAAAGCTGATCTTTCAAAAAAGGCCAAATATGCGTTAAAGATTCTTAAAAATGTACGTTCGAAACTGTTGGAATTTACAAAAGGTAAAAATAACATTTTTAAAGTTTGATTTGTTTTTGATATAGAAGTTGTTTGATTAATTTTTAGCACAAAAATTTTAGTGGTTCGTTCTGACTTAATCTTTAGGACCTTTGGACGAAGAAATGGCGCAGGATTCGGAGTTATTGCAGGTTCTTGACAGCGTTCCAGATGATTTGAAGTATACTAGTAGTAATAATAAGGGCGGAAAAAGTGCTGGAAATTTGCCATCTGGTCGTTTGTCACCTGTTTTTGTACATCTAGGTGAATATGTAGGCCCCGTTATTGAATGTCAACCGGTTAAATCGGTTGTTGAACCGCTTAAATTGCGGGTTGAACCGGTAAAGTCAAATTTTCAGTTTCCTTTGAGCACTGAATCCCTTCCCCAAATTAGACTTAAAAAAGCCTGTCCTATCGTAGCCTGTCCTAAAATGAATTCGAAGCCAAAGAAGATTATATAATCCGGAAAAGGGCGTGTTGAAGGTTTGTTGAAGGTACCAGATAATAAGCTGCTACCTAAGAAGGTTATTCCGAAGCAGTGGTCTGAAGCTTCATTAGCAAAAAAGATGCGAAAAATCTCGTGTCAAATTTCGAGCGAAAGTTTTTTCGCACAGGCTGGTTCCGGCGGTTTTTCTCAGCATGAGCGGGAGAAGTATGATATAGAAAAGAAGTACAAAGCCATTCAAGTCTTTGTTAACAAGCCAACATATCATCAAGAAACCGGCGTAAAGTCTTTTGAAAAATTCTGATTCGTTTGCATTTCTGTTTTATGAAAAATAAATATTTTGAGAATCCAAGTTCTCCCATTGTATCACTTTGCAAACCATTTGAACTTGTTGTACACTCACTTGTACGGACGATAACCATCATGAAAACAGCATATTTTTGTAGCTTTTTTTTTGTTATGACGGTGGGTTTATTTGTTTTGTCACAACAGTATAAGTTTTGACTGATGTGGTTGTTACTTTGAACTTTTTGGAAATACGTCGGAATATCCTAGGGTGCAGTATATTTTTTTATTCATAGAAGATCTGGTGTCTGAATTTGATGCGCGGTCGAAAAGATCTTCGTATTTTCTTCTTGCGTATTTTTTACTTTTTATTTGATACACTGTTTGGCATAATGGTCATTTGTAACGATGATTGATTTTGTTTTTCCAGTTTGCATTTTTAAAACGATCATCTGATAACTAGGAAGGTAAAACATTGATGAGTCGAGTCAGGGGTTGAACGTGCTTTATAGTCCGGAATCGGATTTCTTTTAGCGGCGGATGAGTTGATTGGTTTACAAAGTAGGACGCAATTGGTTTTTCGGATTCATATGTATTATTTTTTATAAAGTTTGAATCCCATGATAAATGTTGTGGCGCAAATAGTATGACTGCCAAATGATGAAGCAAGGTAGTTGAAATCTTATAATCAATGTTGTTTCTGCATATCATCATTTGTTGAATATTTTCGTCCATTTGCTCATCCACAGTTTCATTGAGTTCTTGGAAAAGACTTGGCGGAGGTTGGTAGGACCACTTCTGAGATTCAAGGCTTGTTAGTCTCTGGATTATTGTGACGTTGACTTTGTGAATTTCTTTCTTCTTCGGAACGATTATATTCTCGTACTTATTGCAATTTATTTCTAGGTCTGATGTTCCACTATTGACGAAATGTATTCCAGGAGTCAAGGTTCTGGTATCATCAGGAATAGAAACAAGTTTGTGTTCTTGAATTACAGGTGATGTTGACAGATGGCCTCCAACTGCTCACGAGTGAGGTCTTCGTTTAATTTTACAATACTCGACATTTTTTCTTACTACTTTATTTGAAACTTGATTTTTTTTTAAAGTATTTCAGTGAAAGGACGTTTAAGTGTCAACAATCACTAGAGTGTGTTCAAGAGTATTTTAAATTTTAATAATAATTATAAAATTTGCGTCCTTATAAAGCAATTAAAAAACTTTTGAGAATTTTTTTTTTATCTTATCAAGTTACTTATATAATAAATTTCAAATTTTGCGTCCTTTTAAATGGACCAAAAAAAATTTTAAAGTTTTCTTTTTTCAAAAGTACCTTTAAAATTAAGAAATTTTGCGTCCTGATAATGGACCAATTAAAATTTCGTACGCAATAGAATATTAAAAAAAACTCAATTTTTTGCGTCCTTCTAAATGTACCGAAAAAAAATTTTCGATCCAATTAAATAAATAATGTGAAAAAAATTTCAAAATTTTTCGTCCTTATAAATTGACCAAAAAAAAATTTGAAATTTTTGTGTTATTTTGGTTCTGAAGTACTTTTTCAAATTGAAAAAGTTGCGTCCTAATAAATGGACAAATACTAAGTTTCTACTTAACATAATATTTAAAAATCTCAAAAATTTCTGTATTAATCGATGTTTTGGACTGAAAAAATGGTAATCAAATAAATTACTCTTGAAGTAGTTCCGGCCCTGCGTAACTCCGAAAAGTTACTATGGGTATAGATTATACTTCAGGAAGTCAAGAAACGGTATTCTGCCCTGCGATTATCTAAAGATAATCTGTGGGTACAAATTTGTTCTTGAACCTCCTTTAAAAAAAATTAACAAAAAAAGTAGTTGAAAAAAAATTTTGGGTCGGATTGGTTGGCTGGATTGATCGGCTGGATTGGTCGGCTGAATCGGTCGGCTGGATTGGTCGGCTGGATCGGTCGGCTGGATTTGGCGGGGCGTAGGTTTTTTTTGTTTTTAGACACCAGTGAGTTGGATTTTCTGCAGGGCGGCGAAGAAAAGCAACTTTTATTTAAAAGTATATTTATTTATTTCGTGATCAGTTTGATAATTTCAGAAAGGAAAAGTTGGTTTATATACAATTTATCAGATGCTTAAGCAAATGATAAGCGAGATCGGAAGTAGCGACCGCCTTGTGTAGTGGCCGCTTTTTGTAGTGACCGCTTTTAGGCGTTAATCGCAAAACTCGGTTACCCATATACGGTATCTAAGATACTGTATATTTTTAGTAAATATATATAAATATATTCAATCTGATCAGTGTTTTACTGATTTTTTTGAGCCTTCTTTCGAAAAAATCGAAGCACATTTTTTTTCTGAAATTTTTTCACGTGACTTTTAAAAATTCATATTTCGGATTCTAGACGGAAATTTCAAAAAAGCTTAATCTCTTAGGTAGCTTTTTTTTAAAAGAAAGTTGTAGACAAAACGGTAAGAGATATCTGGAAACCAATATTTGTATCTGATAGCCAAACAAATTTTAACCACAGAGAATTTTTTTCGATTTCTCACCTTGACCGGTTAACCGGTAATCCGGGAAAAACACCGCTAAATTTCAGTTCATAGAGAACTGACCATAGTATACATTTGAAAATTTGGTTGTAGGGATAAATTTTGAAAAAATGTTTTAACACCAGACACCACCTGGTGCTGTGAAGAGCACCTTTTTGAATATCGACACTGGAATTACAAAGAAACTTAAAAGCATACGTTATGGGAGTAACCTTTCAAGAGAAAATTTTTGGCATCATTTATTTTGAAACCAGATACAAGCTTTGGTGTAAAGCGCACTTTTTTGAACCATGACACTGGTATGATATGTGAATCTAAAAATATACTTATCCGGGTAACTTTACAAGAGAAAAATTCCGACATGATTTATTTGGAAACAAGACACCATCTAGTGGCGTGAACAGCATTTTTTTAGATCTTTGACTCACATATCATGTAAATTTTAAAATTACCTGGGTAACTTTTCTAAAGAAACAAGAAATTGCGCATACATGCGAATAACATGTACAAAATGTTCTTTACACCACCAGGTAGTGTTTTGTGTCAAAATAAATCATGCCAAAATTTTTCTCCTGAAAAGTTATACGAATAAGTATATTTTCAGGTTCACATAACATACCAATGTACAAAAAAGTGCTATTTACAGCACCAGGTGTTGTCTGGTGTCAAAACAAAAAATGTCATTTTTTTCAAAATTTATCCCTAAAACCAAATTTTTAAATGTATACTATGGTAAGTTCTCTATTAACTGAAATTTACCGGTGTTTTCCGCAGATTACCAGTTAACCGGTCGAGGTCAAAAATCGAAAAAAATCTATGCTGGTAAAATTTGCTTGGCTATCGGATACAAAAAAACGTTTCCGGATATCTCGTACCGTTTTGTCTACAGGGGGTGGTTCTGTTGGGGGGATACCATAGAAAAATGTTTGAGAAGTCGGGGAGTCGAACCCAGGTAAACGGGATCATGATCGAGTCGCGCTAACCACTACGCCAACTGCTCATATAACTGACTAGAATATGTTGATTATGACGCGAAACCTTTCGCGCCAACAGTTCCTTTAAAAGAAAAGATACCTTAGGAATGTTCTGAGGAAAACTTAGCAAAAATTTGAGCCATTTTGCAAATATATCCTCGGAGGAGATAGATTTTGAAGACCAATATTGTCAAAAAACGTCGGTTATTTCCGGTTCTAGAATTCTTAAGTCGCCGGATGTAAAAAAAGATTGGCATAGTATCGTTACCTGTTCTGTGAAAATTTGAGCTGAATTGGATATATGGTCTGAGAAGAGATAGATTTTGCAGTTTGGAAAATTTCATCTTGGAAAGATACTGTAACTGTTCTGGTCAGAAACAATTTGTGATTCCATTTTTCGCAAGATTAAGGATAGATCTACAAATTAGCCAACATTGTTTAAAATTTCAAAAAACAAATTCAAAAAAATATCTCAAATTTTTTTATTTTTAACCCGACTTCAAACTTTGAGCGCCTCTAGAAAAAACTGAGAGACGCTATCAAACTCGCCACACCTCAAATGATTTTTAAAGTGTTACTTAGAAAATACGAATAAGAAAAATAAAATGATAATTAATTCAAGGCGCTGAAAATGTTATGCCGAGTCGGCATTGCCGACACCTGGCGAATAACGGACTTTTTGAAGTTATCTAGAGTATTAAATTTGTTTTTGAAATCATTAAAAATTGTCGAAATTGAACGCGAAATCGTGATTTTTAACTTTCGGTAGTGTTTTTTCGGGTTGAAATATTAAGTTTTGGAATTTGATATGACAAAATAAAATGATTCCCATCCCTTAATTTCTGGTCCTTAAAAAATTTCACAGTGGTCAACAATTACCTGTAACACCCTTAATGACCACAAATATCTTTGAATTTTTCCATGAAAGTTTACTTTTTTTCATGAACAATGAGCGAAAAATGATTTAAATTTCGAATTTTCCAGTTTTGTAACCGGTTAACCGGGTGGTTGAGAGTATTTGAGAAAACAGCGACCCTTCGAATCTAAAATCGAGGTTTTGAACGATATTGATTTTGAGTTTTTATGACACACGGTTTAACTTAAAGTCACCGTTGAAAAGCTTATCATGCCGACGGGTAGGGGCCCCTTTCACACTATATATCTTAAATCCCGGAACAGTGGCCTTTTTTAGTAAATCAAACTAAAATTTTGGCTTGATTTACTAAAAAAGGCCACTCTTTCGGGATTTAAGATATTCCCTTTTCACACTTTGCCTGAGATTTGAACCCTCTATCTAAATAACACACTACGTTTAGTAATCACGGACCAAATCTCAGGCATAGTGTGAAAGGGGGATATTTCCAAATTGTAGCATTTTTCAGAGCGCGACATATATACCGCGGTAAATTGTTAAAATTAACAAGCTCCAATAAGTTTAGAAATTGATTCCTTTACTTGATTTTGAATAGTTGAAATTGCAACTTATGGCAATTGAGCTTAGGGCATTTTTTTCAAAAATAAAATTCATTTTCATCAACATTGCAATTTGAGGTAAATTATATAATCTGAAAGCTTTCAATCTTCGAAATTTTTACGACCTCGAACAGCGGATAACAATTCTGCTGGCTAAATTTTATGTATGGCTTGGTGTGTACTTTTATGGTGATATTTCAGCTAATCATATCCCCTATTCACAATTTTGTTAATATCCTGGCCCTGATAAGGAAATGAAGTGTGTTTTTAAGTAGTAAGGCCGGGATATTAACAAAAGTGTGAATAAGGGATATATAATTAGTATAATTACAATTAGTATAATTATATATAGCTAATCATATCGATATATATATATATATAGTCAGAATTTATTTATTGACTTGATGATTGGCTGCATCTTTTACAGCAAATTTAGCAACATTCGAATACGGAATTGCGAACGCATACGGGTTTGAGATCCATGTGACATGGACGCAAGTTCGACATGGACCATGTCATATCTAAGACGATACTTCGATGAAAACTTCGATAAGTTTAAATAAATATCAAATACATATTTATATATGTTTACATATGTATTTTTAAATACACATTTATTCTTACCCAGGTATTATCAGCATGTCCACCTGGTCTGGTCTGGTCTGGACTCCACCAATAAAATCGACCTAGAGGAATATTGAGTTGCTCTCAAAATTCTTGGCGGCTAATGAAATACAAAATTGAAAAAAAAAATACAAAAAAAGGCCGTCACGTGATCGAAATATAGCGATTTTTCATACCAAAAAACGGACAATAAAGTTTCACACAGACATGTATATGTGGTAAATAAACCCTTATTGGTCGATTTAAGCCAAAAATCAATCGGTGGACATGCTAGGTATAATTTTTGATATATCCCGAAATATGCAGTTGTTATCAACTTTAAAAGAGTCAGCAAGATAGGTTTTCATGTATAAAAAGAAATCACTCAATTGTATGGCTTTTATGCTTGAACAAACTCATTTTTGAAACTATAATTGATCGAATTATTGTGACTGTGTATCTATAATATTCATATATTACATAATATTATTTTTATTGGCACTTTAATACTACAAAGTAGATGTGCGTTATTCATAACAACTGATTACTTAACTCAAGGTGCGTAATTCACAGATAAATTTATTGAATGGTATACATGTATCGAAGGGTGTATATGGATTAAGGGCCCTTGAAAGCATAGAAAAAATGTTCCGCGGAGGCACCAGAGCCTTTCAGATGGCTCTACTTTGAGCGCTGTTTACAGAAAACTATTATAAGATAAACCTGCGATCCTTTCTTTATGATGAGTTAAATTTTCGAACAAAAATTTCAAATTCTAGAAATATTATGGTTAATTCTAGAAAAAAACGTTTTAAAAACAAAATTAATTAAACCAATTGTACATACTACCTCGTGGTAAGCTCCAGGTAATATATCTTTATCTCGATAACCGCGCAGTGGTATGTTTTACTCAATAATGTTGTCTGATTGAGTATATCAGATATACTATATCTGATTGAGAATAGCAAAAGATATTTTTAAATAAGTTCGAAATATTCATGAAAAAAGCTCGTTACTTGGAAAAAAATTTCTAGTTTTCTCGATTTAATGAAAGTAATTGATGATTATTACAATATTAAGGCAAATATATGGTACAAGAGTACCAGTGATACTGTACCACTCTGACATGGTTTTCACAAATTAAATATTTTTTCAACACATATCATTTTATCCATACTACAGCAGGGTCCGGCGGATAGGTGAACGGCGGATAGGTGAATCCGGCTAATAGTGAAGGTTTTGAGCGAAAAAAACTTTTCCGGCGATAGACAAAAGGCAAAAGATAGGTTTTTTTTTTAAAACTTCCTAGGCAAAAGATAGGCGTATTTCGAAAAGCAAATATAGGCATATTAGATTTTATGAATGACAAAACTATTCAATTAATTATCGTTTATTCTATATCTAAGACAGTTATTGCCTCAAAAATCGCACACAATTTTGTTCAAATAAATTCCAGCAATTATTTCATAGGCAATTTTTCACCGTTAGCTATTATTTCTTTCGTTGAAAATCAAAGTTGAGACATCTTCTGGAAATTCTCTCGATTATAGTGCATGACAACACATGTCTACACATTTCTTTGTATGGTGTATCCATGACACAATTTAATTTCCATCTGGTCGATATAATTCAACCCAAAAGCGGCAACGTTCTCCAATCAAGTGAAGTAATATTTTTTTCCAGAAATATTTAAATTTTCCGCAGGGTACGAATCATAATATAAATTTCCTTTCTTTTCAAAAAACTACAGATATAGTCCGTGTTTTGTTGACCATCTTCAGATAAGTTGTATTTTTTTTGGTTGAATGTCTCGCGAAATTTTCAAAGTTTCCACTCATTTCTCTCAGTAATAATAGATTAAAATAATTATTAATAAATAATTTTTTCAAATACTAGACAGATTTTTCATGTTCCCAGCAAATTGGGCCATTTTTCTCCGGAGAAAAAATGCCCAATTCGCTTTTGTTGTTTGGCCATTTTTTTTCTCCAGTCAAGCTGTCTAGCCGACTGGAGAAAAATGGCCCAATAAAAAAAACTCAGGCTGTAGAAGATTTTATTTAATTATATTGGCCGAATAAAATCAAATAAATGCATTCTAGAAGCTAAATTCAAATAACTGCGTGAGTCAATAACGAAATGAGTTTCTGAGGTTTTCAAAACCGTCATTTTGCATTTATTGATAAAAATGGAGCAAAAATCAGCCTTAATTCTCACTCTGACTACCCTCTAACTAGTTATAAAAATCTAGACTGTTTTTATTGACCAATCAGAGCGTATCTTCCCAGCCGTCGGCGATAGTGAAATCCCTATAGTGAAGTTTGACAGTCCGGAAAAAATTTCACCTATCCGCCGGACCCTGCTGTAATATCGTAATGAGATATTTTGAAATTACACTTATAAAAAAATATTTTCGCCCCAGAACTTCCTTGATTGTATTTTTTTTTGCAAAATGGTCTCAAAAGATTTTCCTTAAAACTGGCTTATTTCAACTTTTCATTCCATTGTCGAGTCAAAAATGTTTTCATCAGAAGTGACACTTAGGCGAAAAATGGCATTTCAATCACCTCGCCATACAATTTGAACCTATGGGGAAAACAATTCTAAATATATTTTTTGATCTGATTTATCGATTTTAATAATGCATTGGACAGAAAAGTGTTTGCGAACATTTTTTCCACCTTTTTTTAATGATTCAAAGTGACTTGAGCCTTCCAAAAGGCTCTGTACGTCCAAGGGTTAACTGACAGATCGTGACTATTTGAAGGATACAAACAACGCGGGATGCTAGCACCCAATCAAAACCCTGAATTGCATAATAAGTCGATTTCATTGGTCAAATTTGGGCAGATCAACCAATCAAATGCACGAATTCCGCATTTTTCAAATAGTCACAAATTGTGACTCACGATCTGTCGGGCCCTAATCCATATTGTTCATTAACTGAAGATTACTTGAAACCCTCGTATGAAATTTTAGTGGCTATAATATAAATTTATATATCCCTTTATCACCTTTTGGTTAGAATGCGTAGCCACTACTCCTTTTAACGTGTGATTTAAACATTGTGGCTACGCATTCCAACCAAAAGGTGATAAAGGGATATACAATTAGACGCAAGAGTTGGTGTGGTAATCTCTCACGCCTCATCAAGTCGCATCAAAGTGTAATTTACACTCCATTAATACGGAGCGGCGGCTTCAAGTTATATTTAGTTAATGATAAGATGAATAAATAGTTGATAGCCCTTTACAAAGCCTTTCCAACACTCTCAAACACCGAAATCACCTTAAATATCAGTGATATTATCGGTGATATTTTATCACCGAATACGGCTAAAACTTCAAATAAAAAGTATTCACAAAAATGATTTTTACAACCCTGGTACTGATGTATGAACGGGCAAATTACTACTACACTGTACTGTTTTAAAAGACAGATGTACTACTTTTTTCGATAATTTTAAAACTTTATTAAAAAGATTTTGAACTACTAGTAGAAGTGTTTGAACTCTCAGCCGCCCTGCAGAGCCTGATCGACTTTAAACGTTTTTTCGCCCCTTATACATAATGGGATCATCGTCGACCAAGTGAACGCTGAACTTTTTTGCGAAAAATTTTTTGTGCGTTTTTTTGTGGAATTACAGTACTTAATTACAGTACTTTTTTTGCAAAAAATCTCAAATCTGTCTAAAACATATATGAGGCTATTCTACAAAAAATTCTAAGATTTTTTTCCATTACGGTATAGTCGAAAAACGATCACGTGACCCCGTAAATAAGAAATAAGATATTTTGAGAAATCTAGAAAATATGAAGATGGAACTTATTTGAACAAGCTTTCTATGTCTTATTCACTGCTGATAACGTTGATGTCGTTATGATTTTAAAACGGTTAAAATTTAGCTCAGTTCTCATTGTTCTAAATTCAAAAGTTCTTTTAGTACTTTTTTTGATTTAACGCTGTTTTTTTCAACTGCAATTGGATGCATTTATAATCAAAAAGATTTTTTTTTGATCCATCAGCGAGATAATTGTCTAAATTAGATCATAAACGGTTTAATTGAATAGGTTTTTGAATGCAAAACAATAGCTAATTGACATTTAAAACATCAGGCCCTGCAGGGCCTGACGGGCGGCTGGGCCATCTTTAACTGCGGTCGTACCCAAGTTAAATAAAAGCGCCCTCCTGTTTTATGGAATAAAAATGCGAATTAAGATACGTATAATATTCCGAAAAAATTAAATATAAAAACTTCCATCTACTATACAGTATAGGATAAACTAAACAGTATAGTCTATACTGTTTAGTTTATCCTAATCTGGGATCCATCGTCTTGCGAGCGTTCCTTCCAACCTACAAATGGAGCATCTGATATCATCTACCACGCAAAACAAACCTACACAAGTCGATGAATCTTTGATAAGTAATGTACGGTAATGATTATGTACAATGTACATTGTACATCAAAATTTACAAAAACTTAAAAATTACGGATTTTCTAGAAACTTGTTTATATAATATATTTTAATGTTTTTCGCTACATTTAGTTACAACTTATATTTTTATTATGAAACGTCGATTAAGGGGGTGGTGTTAGTGATTTTTGACATTTTGGAGACTTGATACGGCTAAACTGATGACGGTAGAACATTTCTCATCAATACATATGAAATATCTATTCTTGATCTCGCGATTCCATTTGACAGTTCAGTGCCTCAGTCGCTCAGCTTTTTATTAAGAAATAAGGATCCTAGAGCTTATATCGGAAAGTTTTGAGATTTGGTAAGAATCCGGAAAATTGTCTGAATTTTAGTGAATAGGAGCTGTTCGATTGTTTCCTCAGGGGTCAGCAATCTGGTTGAATGTGCGGAAAAGGGAGTGTTTTTTCGACGTTTTGATATAAGGCTTTTTCTGCGGAAATGCCAGAAACGTCATTTTCGGATTGTAACGAGCTCAAGGGTTGGTGAACATCGAATTGGAAGTACTTTTTGAATTTTGGCCTGATTGGCTGCAAATCGACAAAAAAATGCGCGAAATCGAAAATTTTGAACATAAACGTGATAATTAGAAAATATAAATGCCACCAAAAGATTTCTTGGATACGATTTGCTGGAAATGATATTAGCAACTATGGTCTCATTTTCAATACAAACAGTGCTAGAGATGAAAACGAAATATTTATAAAAAAACTCTAATTTTTTTCTAGAATCAGCTGTGTTGTTTATGAGACCATAGTTGCTAATATCGTTTCAGCAAATCGTATCCAAGAAATCTCTTAGTGGCATTTATATTTTCTAATTCTCACTTTTATGTTAAAATTTTTCGATTTTGTGCACTTTTTTGTCGATTCACAGCCAATCAGGCCAAAATTCAAAAAAGTACTTCTAATTCGATGTTCACCAACCCTTAGGCTTGTTACATACCGAAAATGACGTTTCTGGCATTTCTCCAGAAAAACCTTATATCAAAACGTCGAAAAAACACCTTTTTTCCGCACATTCAATCAGATTGCTGACATCCGAGGCAAAAATCAAAAAAACAGCCCCTATTCACTAAAATTCAGACAATTTTCCGGATTCTCACCGAATCTCAAAACTTTCCGATATAAGCTCTAGGATCCTTGTTTCTTCGAAAGAAGCTAAGGGACTCGTGTTTAACCGCGGTTAACAAAATGGTTGGTGGCAGTGGTACTAAACTGTCAAATGGTATCGCGAGATCAAATATAGATCTTACTAATGTTTGTTTCAAAAATGTCCAGTCTGCATTTGTCTAACCGTAAGAAGCCTCTCAATTGTCAAAATTCACTGCCACCACCCCCTTAAGGGAGTGGGCGTAGATATTTGCAGTACAATTCTTTAGTATATTGGTAGAGCAAACAAAAGATCAAAAAATGCAACAAACGCAGCTGCGATCAGAGAAAATATTTTAAGGGGTGTAGGACGCTGGTGTTATACGGTACTTTTAGTTCTATAAAGTGGTGTAGAAAAGAACAATATTACGACCGCTACCCCCTTGAATTTCCGAAAAGGATTTTTATTCCTATGAAGTGGTTTACAAAAGTACAATATTATGACCATTTTCTTTTAAAGGAGGTGGTCGTCGATAAAAAATTAAAATTTGGGGTTTTTAATGGCCAATTGCCGAGGTAGTACAAATTATTCGACCAAATATGACTTTCCTCCAATATATTTGAACACAAATCTTACATCCTTATTAAATTATTTCGGAACTAGACATAAAATACAAATGTGAGATTAAGTCAGTTTTTAGAGTGTTTTGTGCATGCATAACAGTTAAATAAAATTCAATAATTCTTAGGGGCAAGAATATTTTCTTCAGAAGTGAAAGTTTAAATTTCAACTTCAAGTATCCCATAAAAATTAGTTATCATAAAAGTGAATTAAGCAATCAAACAATGCTAACACAGTGACGTTCATACATATTTACTTAAAAATAAGTGAAAAGAGTGTAATGAATGCTGCTTTATAGAAAAAATAAACATTTTCATCAAAAATCATGATTTCCACTCAAAATTTTGACTTACTTTATAAATTACTTGTTGATTATGAATAAAAATCAAAAGCGGACACAACTAGGACGTAGGCCAGATACTTTGCATGTGTAGACATAAAGTAATGTTTTGAAGACAACTGTGACAGTGTACACGTAATATGATGGGCCTGCTTTCTCACTTAATATATTGCTAGAACAAATAAGTAAAATCTAGAAATGAGAAAATGTCGGATGCAAAAATATCATCTTTCCAACTTCCTTAGCAGAAAATTGACATTCCAACGCCTTTACCTTCTGTAAACATCATCAAAGGTAGAGCCACAATTTGGCTCTGTTGTTTGGCGGAACTTTTTTTTATATGCTCACAAGGGTTAATAAGGTTCCTTTAATCTATTTTTGGGAATTTTTCATATTCAAACCTAAATATAAACGTCCACTCTCTTCAGTGCATCAGAATCAGGTACATCTGTTCTTACAACTGTTTCTGAAATGGAAAATGATCAGAGAAACATTAACTACAACGCTGTCAAAAAATGTTAGTAAATGTAATAATTATTTAAATCACTTTTATTAAAAAAGGTCAAATATGACAGGCGATAAAAAAAATTAATACTAAAAAACAATTCGAAATGAGGAATTTTAAACTTTAAACATTGTTAGTACCAATTTGGTAGTTATTTAATTCGTTCATCTCATAGAAATTATTTTCTAGTCACTTTATGAAGTGCTGAAACTCATGCTGCATTAGTAGGGACTCTCTACTAGGGAGTCCCTCATAGATAGCCAACCGGGCCAACTTCTCTATTTGAAATTTTCCATGAGAAAATTTATTTATTAAAAAAATTAATTCAAGCAATCAAAAATTGACCACAGAGTCACTTGATTACTGTATATCGGCTACTGTGCCTTGGCGAAACTTTTTTTATATGCTCACATCGGGATTGGGATTGAAAAAAAAATAATACTCGGGTTCGGGCGGGATTGAAAAAAAATATGACTCGGGACCGGGCGGGATCGGGATTGAAAACTCATCCTTTTTAGAACACTGGTTGTGAGTCACAACTTGTGACACAACAGTTTGCTTATATTAAAAAAAATACTAATATGAAATTTAAGGTTTCAAATACGTTGAAAACGCAGTTCAATCTTATGTTGTTTCTATGATAAAAGTTCATGTTGTCCCAGATTTAAAACATTCTGTTTTTGAAAAACTAACGAGTCATAAATCAAACCGTCAAAAATGTCAGATTTTGACCGCAGAGAAGCTTGCTTTTGATAATGGGTTTATCGATAACATTTTAAAATTTTATCTTCCAAAATCTTATGCGTCTACGGATGAAAAATACGACACCACTGCGTTAAAAGCGATTTTTAATAATTGCAAAATATTTTCTGGATGGTCTGATCCTCACGGAGTTGGCTGGTTTCAAATTGGTTGGATAAATTTAAAATAAAGAGATTTTTGAAGTTAAAAATAAGCGATTTATGCTGCATAAATTATGCATTTTTAAAATTTATCTTTTTTTATTAAATTTCATCAAAATTTATCCATAAATAAGTCTTTCTGGGATGTTGGTCAGGTTCGCAACCATGTTATTGGGCACAATTCTCCTCAAAGAATCGAAAATAATTTGACTTTGGAATACTTTCAAACGATTATAAAAATGTTCAAAGATCTCATCGTCCTATTTGACGATTTAGAAATTCCGGAAATTGAGGCTAGAAAATGTAAAAAATGTTATGGCGAAGTGAATAAAATTGTTTTAAATTTCTTTGCTGATTTTTTGCCAGATTGTTCTGATCAAGTGGTTTTATCGATCGCTTCTATCTCAAAGACTTTATTTTATTGTTTCAACAAGTACGTTCTGAGCAAGATTAATATATCTCAAAAACAATTTGAAGAAACCATAAATAATTCGAAAGAAAATGAAATTGTTATAAAACTTATGCTAGAAATATGGATTCAGAAAGTTCACTCCTCCGAAAATTCTTTGGATTTACATGATACTCTTCAGGAATAAGTTTAACTCGACTAGACGGGCACGACTATACCGTATAGACTATACGGTATACCACATATAATATTTGGTAGCCAACCATCAATAAATTAAATAATTTTTAAACTTCAAAAAAGAGAATATCTACTTTTACTAATTTGGCTGAAATTCTACCTGTTCATAAATTTGATTCACAAAGTACGGAAAAATTGAAATTGAAATTTCAAAAAATCAGTAAAGTGGCTTCAAATAATAAGGAAATCCTACAATTTAAGGTAAATCAATTATTTTTTTTATTTATATTGCCTTTACTTAATATCCTCTATACAGTATAGATATCTAAGTATAGACTTTACTGTATAAACTACTTTATACATAGAAAAAAATGTCTGGGATTAAAGTCAAAATTTAAATATGTCTAGGTATCAACAAAAACTTTTAAAGGTACCGAACAAAAACTTCCAGAATTTCTGTTTTATTTGAAAATTTCTCGGCCACTCTAAATCAGGGTCCATTATCGTCAATGACAAATCGTCATCTTAACCGTTTTTGCGACATGCTAGCAACCTCGCATTCCAACAGGGAACTGAAACGTAAGAGGCTTAACGCACTTCAGAAGACCCCTGAAATGTATTAGGCTTTATCATAGGATAGTAATTTATTTATCTTTGATCAACGTGGTTTCATGATAATTTAGAAATAAGTGTGGTAAACGATATATACGGTATATATATACCAATAGATGCTTGTATAAAAGGTGGTGAACTCAGTCAGAATTAGCTGACGATGAAATTTCGATGAAATAAAAATATTGGCTATAATCGAAATGTTTTTTAGATTCATTCAGACCGACCTAGAAATTCTGTGTTTTTATAATGAGAAATAATTAAAAAAAAATGGATGAAAAATTCAAGACAAAAATGACGATGTAATTTATACTGTACTAAAAAGTTTAATTTATAAAAAATCGTCCAGAGTTAAAGAATTGTAAAATTAGAATTCAAGCAATTGTTGGGAAAATTTACAATTTTCAAAAATTTTGGGGTTGGGCTTAGTGTACCAAAATTGGCCAATCGACTTTTTTTGACCCAGTATACATTGCCTACGTGAGTACACAAAGCACGCTCGTGCTTTCTGTACCCAAATTAGTCTAAATAAAAAATTTGGCGAAATACGTGATTACACATCATAAGAGTGGCCCCTGGCCGACGAGTAGGCCCCACTTGGGACGATTATGCACTTGGGACCAAAAAATTTTAGCACTAACAAAAATTTCAAAACTTATCGAATTTCAAAAATGAAAATATGATGGGAAAGCACTGTTGGTACTGATCACGATGATATTATGTTTCATAAGCCTTGAATTTATATTTTGATAGTTATAGCGCCAAATGTGTGCTGGTCCCAAGTGCATATTCGTCCCAAGTGGGGCCTACCCCTGGCCGACTGCACTGGAGCATAGAGATAGGCATAAGGATAATAAAAATAATATCAGATCGACTGATCCATCAATTTCAATCGGATCAACTGATATCAACATAACGACTATATTAAATCGATCCGAATCCAATAATTCTAATACAATTCGATCTAATTTTGCGGATCTCATAACTATGTCGATCCCCATCCGCTGTATTATCCGAAATACTGTAGAATGCGTTAGGTGGACTGTTAATGGAGACCATGGAGTTAAAAATAAAATTTTAATTTATCAACAAACATTTAAGACTTTCTGTGTTTCTCTTGAAATTGTCTCGGTCACCCTATTTTGCATTTTTCGCAAAATAATTTTCATTTTTAACCAATTATGGTACACTAAGCACGAGCGTGTTTTCGGTACCCAATCGTTCTAAATTAAAAATCTGGAATCAGATCAATTTGGGTACCAACTCCAATTTTTTCCCTATTCAATTATCACCAATTTCAAAACCGGATATACGGTATATCATATACCGAAAACTTTCTATACGATCATCAGACCATTATTTTAAGCCACTTTTTCTCATTATCGCTTCATACATTGTTCCTACTAGGAACTTCCTAGCTCCACGACGAGGAATGTTTTCGTTTTAACTAGTTTGTTGTTTTAGCCCGAAAAATGACATTTTTTCTTTAGTCGTCATAAATTATAAGTGGTCAACCACTGTATATCGATTACGGGTCCACCTGGCACATATATTAGCTAGTTTTTAGCCAACATTTTTATATAATTCGGCTTTTGAAAACGACTCATTCGATTGAGTTCTTAGATAGCTCAAATTGAGCACAATTCAGAAAAAATAAATAAAAAAATAATCTGAATCAGACCATTTTTCTAATTGTTTTTAACAAAAACTGATAATTGAACAATTTCAGTAATCTCAAAAAAAAAAAATGGTCCGATTTGGACCAATTTTATTTTTATTTTATTATTCAGTAAATATTTGCCAGGAGGCTCCGTAATCGATATCAAAGAAAAAACATGTTCGTTGTTCTAAAATTGTTTTGAAGATACTCCCTTTCTCAAGGAGTAGGCCCCACTTGGAACGATTATGCACTTGGGACCAAATCACACATGGGACCAATATGCACTTGGGACCATGACGGACTTGGGACCAAGCCTCACTTGGGACCAAAAAGTTAACATTTTATAGTCAGTTACAGTGCGGCACTTGGGACCAATATGCACTTGGGACCATGACGGACTTGGGATGATTATGCACTTGGGACCAAATCACCCTTGGGATCAAAATGATGGACTTGGGACCAATATGCACTTGGGACCAAATAACACTTGGGACCAATATGCACTTGAGACCAATATGCACTTGGGACGATGACGGACTTGGGACTAATATGCACTTGGGACAAATATGCACTTAGGACCAGTTTTGTTTAGAAATTGTTTTCGAAGTTTTAAAATTTAATTTTGAAAAAAATTTTAACTTTTTGAAAGCAAGTTTTATTATGAACACATTTTTGCAGTTCGGAATTTCAGTCATATATTTAATTTTCATAAAAATTTACAAATTTTTTTCTTGATTTCACATTTTCATTTTATTGATTCATTTTATAACGTCGGAAAAATTCTTGAATTTTTCTATTTCTTTTTGATTATTTCAAAAATTGGAAATTTTATTAAATTTTTGTTGTTTCAACTTTTTGATAAAATTATATTTTTTAAAACATAAATTTGAAATTGGTTTCAGTAAAGAAAAATTTCGCACATTCAAAGCTGAACTCATAATTTTAGTTCAATTTTACGACCGCTGCGCCCTTAATTTAATTTTTTAATATTAAAATTTCATTTCAAAAAAATGATTATTTAATAATTAATAAAAAATATATGGAGCAAATTCAAGATTTTGCACATTTTTTCCGATTTAGAGTTCCATTTAATTTTGACACGAAATTGTTTGGTTTCGAAGTAGCCACTTTGAGTAACAGATAATATTTTATTAATCTCAATTTTCAAAATTTGGCTCTCAAACGCCACTTTTAACTGTTTTGAATCAATGATCAAAAAATTTCAAAACAAATAAACTTGACTTGATTATCAAGCCAAGGGTTCTCTGGCTTGACTCGAGTCAAAATCTCTCTGGCTTGGCTTGGCTCGACTCAAGCCAATCCAAGCCAAGCCAGTGGGTGCCGGGTCTAGTACCAAGTGCATATTGGTCCCAAGTCCGCCATATTAGTCCCAAGTCCGTCATGGTCCCAAGTGCATATTGGTCCCAAATCCGTCATGGTCCCAAGTGCATATTGGTCCTAAGTTCATCATGCATTTTGGTCCCAAGTGCATTTTTGTCCCAAGTGCATTTTGGTCCCAAGTACAATTTGGTCCCAAGTCCGCCATATTGGTCCCAAGTGAGGCTTGGTCCCAAGTGCATTTTTGTCCCAAGTCCGTCATGGTCCCAAGTGAAATTTCGTCTCAAATCATGGTCCCAAGTGCATATTGGTCTCAACTGCCGCACTGTAACTGACTTTAAAATGTTAACTTTTTGGTCCCAAGTGAGGCTTGGTCCTAAGTGCATATTCGTCCCAAGTCCGTCATGGTCCCAAGTGCATATTGGTTCCAAGTCTGATTTGGTCCCAAGTGCATAATCGTCCCAAGTGCGGCCTACTCATCTCAAGTCGTACAAACGCGTCTAAAAAATATTCTCTATAATTTAAGTTTAATCATAGTGAAAAATTCTTTTTTGGCAACAAGTTGGCTTAAATTGCGTTTACGATTTAAAACTGTCGCCGTAAGAATATTTTTTGATCAGTAAAGTCAGCTGATTTCAGTCGAATTTTCAGTCTAATCACGTGAAATTTTTTTGAAATAGACCAAAAAATCATACTTCAAATTCCAACAAGCAATTTTAGAAAAGTTTTACAACAAGTGTTAATGTCAAAATCAATTTGTAATGTACTGAGTCGCAAGATCAAGGACAGGTCTACAAATGAGTATTTTCGGTTTTTCTCATGAGCTCTTAGTTTTTAATATAATTCACCGAGAATATGTCAAATCAGAGTCGCATACCCCCTTAACTAACTCCCTTAAATAACTTATACAACAACCAATGGTAGTCTACCATTTTGCATTTTATTTACCATTATTATTTTCACATACATTTATTCAGGCGGCATCTGAACAACATTTTGGCTGCTTGGTTAATATTCATTCTGGATTTTCGGCATCATCTACTAGCCTCTGTGACGACAAAACGTCACAAAAAGAATTTGTTAGTGTTTTAACGACGGCTGACGAAGAAAATTTTAATTGCAATCTAAATGGTACATTAATTATTGGCCCTCATCAAGTCTTAAACCAAAGCAATACATTTATTTACCGTAAAACAGCATGTCTCTTAGACTACGAGCCTTAGTAACATAAAATATTATTTATCATACTATAATTATTCATAATTTATAATAATGACTCAGCAAACACCGAACAATTGCACGATTTATTTTTTTAAACACACTTTAGTCATAATTTCGGTCCTTTTGTTAAGAAACTTGTAAATAAATTAAAATGTTAGAGCCTAGAGCCTGAGACCAGAAGTGTGCCCTTTAAAATTGTCATTCTATGCACTCGTGCACCACTCTAACACTTTTTTGTCACTCGCGATAAAGTCGTGCGTTTTGGGGTGATCCCGATTAAAACACAACAAAAACTGCATAGAAAACAAACGGTATGCTATAGCGAAAACTTTTTAGTCTCTTTAATTGAATTTGGCTAATTTTAGTCCATCTAAAAAAATATTTTTCTCATGGAATGAATAAATAAATCAAATTCGGTGGTTGTGACGGCTTAACAATTTGAAAAATTCAAGTAGAACACAATTCATTGAATTTTTGACTAAAAAGGGATTTGATTGATTTCCACTTAACCGTGTATTCATTGCAAAAATAATGATTTAGAGCATGAAAAAAAGAGCGCGCAAACAAAACTTGGGCATGTATGAAAAAACGGGCCCGGTCCGTTGGACCTAATAGTACCAGCAGGATACAGACTACTTTTGTAATGAAATAAGTAGGAGAGCTTAGGGTCGTCGACCCTGGGTCGAGCGAAAAACATGTTGCAAAAAATGAAAGTTTAGTACCAACGGTGAGGACCAGGGTTGTAAAAGGGGTCATCCCCGATCGGATTTGCTATCCATATCCCCTTTTTTGCCTGTGTTTTGCTTAAACCTACGCAAAAAGGGGATGGAAAATCCACGCAAAAGCCATCCCTTTTACAACCCTGGTAATGACCTAACTTCTGGAACTAAAATTCAGTACCAAAATACACCATTATTCAAGGCTTTTTCAGTGGAAATGGGATAAATCTCACTTTCGGAATATAAGAAGCTCCCATGGTGTAGAATATTTAATAGGAAGTACTTTTTCGAATTTCGGCCTGATTGGCTGTAAATTTTGAACAAAAACGCCGCTGGAGATCAAAACATGAAAAACCTAAAAAATTTTCTAGAATCCTCTGTGTTAATAAAATTTATTTCGAAAATTCCATGCGAAATGATAGACAAACCGGTTTTTGAACACTTTCCCAGGGAAATTTTGAAAAAATTTTGGATAGATTATTTTGATTCATGATTTCCTAAAACATATTATGTTCAGAGTGAAAAAAAACACAAAAATTGGAGAGAGATGTCAGTGTGGTGAAGGATAGGGATCTTAAGCGACAGGTGAGTGTACAGGCCGCCTGTCTTCCAATCAGGGACGCTTATTTACAATTTTTTTGTTTTTCACTCTGAACATGAAGGTGGTTATTTTTTAGTTTCATCTAGTACATTCGTACTACTTAACGTACATAATGTACTAGACCAAACTAGAAAATAACAACCTTTTTCCTAAGGGGATATTCGTAAAAATATCAAAGAGAGGTAAAAGTTGGTCCGACGATTTGTACCTTTGCGACAATTGGCTATCAAAAACCCTTAAAATGCGACGACCACCCCCTTAAGGTGGTTTGGTCCCTAATTAAGGGGGTTTGATCTCTTATTAAAGGGGTTTGGTCCCTAATAAAGGGGGTTTGGTCCCTAATTAAGGGGTATTGGTCCCTAATTAAGGGGGTATGAATCATACCGTATGATCCCTAATTAAGGGGATTTGGTCCAGAATTCAGGGGGTTTGGTCCCGAATTAAGGGAGTTTGGTCCCTAATTAAGGGGGTTCGGTCCCTAATTAAGGGGGTTTGGTCCATTTTGCTCCCTAGCGGCCCCTGCAGGCATTTTTGAAATTTTTAAGAGTCATTTTCGGTTTCCTTGATATCTATTAACACTAGAAACGAACTATTAGCCAAAAAAGTACATTTCTTAAAATTTGAGCATTTTTTAGAAATGGACTTTTTTGGCTAAAAGTTCGTTTCCAAGGTAAATCGATATCAAGGAAACCGAAAATGACTCTTAAAAATTTCAGAAATGCCTACAGGGGCCGCTAGGGAGCAAAATGGACCAAACCCCTTTAATTAGGGACCAAACCCTCTTAATTAGGGACCAAACCCTCTTAATTAGGGACCAAACCCCCTAAATTAGGGACCGAACCCACTTAATCAGGGACCAAACCCCCTTAATTCGGGACCAAACCCCCTGAATTCGGGACCAATTCCCCTTAATTAGGGACCGAGGAACGCGCGCGTTGATTAGGGACCGAATACCCCCTTTTAAATTAGGGACCAACCTCGCCTTAATTAGGACCAAACCCCCCTTATTAGGGATAAACCCCCCTTAATTAGGAACCAAACCCCCTTAATAAGGGGCCGGTATAAGGGCCGGAACCCTTAATAAGGGACCAACCCCCTAATTAGGAACAACCTCCTTAATTAGGACCAAACCCCCCTTAATGAGGGACCAACCCTTTAATTAGGAACGAAACCCCCTTAATGAGGACCAAACCCTCTTAATTAGGGATCATACCCCTTAATTAGGGACCAATCCCCTTAATTAGGGACAAACCCATTAACTTAGGGACCAAACCCCGACGAACTTTCAGGACACGTGTCAATCTTCTCTTGCCCTCCCTACTGCGCAAACACTCAGATCGAGGTCAAAGACGAACGCAAGGAAGGGCCAGGATCCCTATCTTAGATATGATTGGGTCTCCCGAGAGTTTAAAAAATTTCAAAACCTGCTAAAAACCCGGCGCATAGTTTGGATCTGCTTATAAACCATAAGCAATGATGCGTCCATAACTAGAGTTCACAAAATAGTTCAACATAGTTCACAAAAGTTCAAACCAAAGATAAAAAGTTATAAACTACCGAGTGCCCAAAAATTGGGCTCTTAAAGCGCGCGCTTTAAGTGCCCAATTTTTGGGCACTTAAAGGTCACTCTTACAAATTATATTAGTTACTAAAAACCCTAAAAGTTGGGCATGAAATCAATAGTAGGATAAATTTCAATATTATTAAGGTAAGGCCGACTACAAATTATCACAGTTTTATCAGATAAAACGCAACTTTTTGCAAATTCGGCAAATAAATAAAATATTGAACTTTTTGTACATAGTTTTTAAAATGGTTTTCGTTTTTCAGTTACGATTGTGTCTCGAGCTTCTGTTTTATCTTTGTTTTTACTTGTCTAAGTAGTCAGTTTAACCAGATTTATTTTAATGAACTTTTTATCAATAATTTTTATAAAAAACAGTACTGTCCCACAACCCTTATCTTCGGACTCTTTGGATGGAAAAAACACCAGAAATTTTCCATACCACTACCCACCCCGCCTACCATCAGAGTTTGCATCTTCCAGATGTTCAACCTGAGTAAAAATTGAAATTTTAGACTCCCTTATATCGAAAAAGTTATTTTTTTTCCCTCTCGATTATTTCCCGTTTGGCCAAAAACAACAGTAATTCTGTTTAGTTTTTGAGATTTTCTATTATTATTATTATTGTTGTTTATTCGCACTCAAAGGGTACAGTTGACAGGAGTGGCTACGGACAGTTAGGCAAGAATAGTGCACAGCTTCATAGTATGGTCGTGGGGTTGGGGGGCGGGAGGTTTTAAATAGTTAATTTGTTAAATGGAGTTTGGAAATTTTACCTCTTATAAAAGTATAAGAAAAAGCGAATCATACGCATTTCAAGAAATTTAATATAATTCTTGCCTAACAATTTTATAATTTCTGGTTAATAAAGTATCCTAAGCAAGAAGAAATTCACAGCAGAATTAAAAACTAGAAATTGTTCACAGCATAATATATCTAAAAAATTGTCACAAGCAGAATAAATGCAAAAAATTGTCCACAGCAGAATAAATTCTAAAAATTTAAAAATTCGAATTTTAAGGTTACCAAAAAATTCAAAAAACAAATCTCAGTTTCCCTATCAATCACTATTACTAATAAGATCGGAAATTGTTTGAATAAGGAACGGTTGACTCAACTAAGATGGTACAGCCTAATCTCCAAATTTTCGGGTCGATATCTTGATTGAGTTATTTATAAGGGTGACTGTAACCAGATAACTTTGGACGTTGAACTTCTGCAAAAAGGGTAACTCGTAACAGATAAAAGGTAACTCCAATAGGGGTAAAACTCTAACAGAGTAGACTTACTTTATTTAAACATTTAACGTAATTATTCTACTATGTAGCAGCTTTACCATTGTAGCTATAGACAACCATTGTTATGGATCGTAAATTTACGATATGTTATTTAAAATTTCGACTGACGTTTTTGAAGGGGCTATAATGCAACCAATTGTAAAATGTATTACGATTTAGTACAAAGTTTTCAAAAATGTAACAGGTAGAAATTACAGTAGTGTTGGCAATGGAGGGCGCACACCAGTGAGGGTGATGAGCCAAAAAAGCCAGTGTTTGGGCAAAAGAAGCTCGCGCGGTGTTTTTGCCCATTGTTCAACAACCTACTTGTAATTACAAGGCGTTAATTTTTGAATTTGCAAGTGACGGTTATGTTTCTAGGTACAACCTACATTACGACTCTGAAAAATCCCAACTATACATGCAGGATCAGATTTTGTGACATTGGATGTTCTCAGCAGGAAGGAAAAATTTTGACCTGTCGACCAAGACTTGCCTGCTATAACATAGGCGACATCTNGTATCCTAAGAAATGAAGAATTACACAGCAGAATAAAACTAGAAATTGTCACAGCATAATATATCTAAAAATTGTCACAGCAGAATAAATCAAAAAATTGTCACAGCAGAATAAATCTAAAAATTTAAAATTCGAATTTTAAGTACCAAAAATATCAAAACAATCTCAGTATATCCCTATCATCACTATTACTAATAGATCGGAAATTGTTTGAATAAGAACGGTTTGACTCAACTAAATGGTACACCTAATCTCCAATTTTCGGTCGATATCTGATTGAGTTATTATAAGGGGTGACTCTAACAGATAACTGACATGAACTTCTCAAAAAAGGGTAACTCTAACAGATAAAAGGTAACTCCAATAGGGGTAACTCTAACAGAGTAACTACTATATTTAAACATGACGTATTATCTACTATGTAGCAGCTACATTGTAGCTATAAGACATACCCATGTTATTAGGATCGTAAATTACGTATGTAACATACGGTATGTTATTAAAATTTCGACTGACGTTTTTAAGGCTATAATCACCCAATTGTAAAATGTATACGATTTAGTACAATTTCAAATAACATGTATAATACAGTAGGTGTTGGCAATGGGCAACAGTGAGGGTGATGGACAACATGTTTTGCCAAAAGCTCGGGTGTTGCCCATTGTCAACACCTACTGTAATACAAGTTTAATTTTTGAATTGCAGCTGACGTATTTTTAGGTAAAACATACATTATCGACTCAAAACTCCCAACTTATACATGCTATCAGAATGCTGACATTGATGTTCTTTCAGAGGAAGAAAATTTTGACCTCGACCAAGACTTCCTGCTAAATAACATAGGCTATGGGCTTAAATTTTAATGATTTTTCTGTATTTCAATATTAATAAATATTTAAGTGAACTTGGATGCGTTTTTCAGTAAAATGGCATAAAATGAGCGGCAATGATGAGATAGTTTTTGACCAATGATAAATCAAAATGGTTGATTTAAAGACGATTTGAAATAAGAAATTTCAAATAAATGGGTATCGTATGTTTTTTACTATTCTATCTTGTAGAGAATTTTTTGATGTCATTTTAAAGGACGTTAGGATTTTTTTGGTTTTGAGACTTTAAAAAAGAACTGTTAAGGTGCGAGTGAACATTCGTCGCGGCTCACGGGCTTAAATAACGGATATCAGAAATACATGAGCTGACTCGACAGCAAAAGGTTTTTAGCAGAGGATATTTTTGCAACGTTTCGTATGCCCCGCTGTTCAAAATTGACCGGTAAGTTAACCTACCGTACCGAAGTGATACTTTCCTATTTTATGTCAAAGATGGCGCAATTATGGTTTTCTGGAAACGGTATTATGAACTAAAGGTCATAAGTAACCGCAAGGTGGCGCCGGAGGGGAATTTATATCGGTTTTCACTCAGGATACAAAATCCCCGCTGGGGCCACCTTGCGGCCACTTATAACATCTAGTTCATAATACCGTTTCCAGGAAACCGATAATTGCGCATCTTTTGGTACATGTGAATTATTGAAATATCACTTGCGGTACCGGTAGGTATACTTTACCGGTCAATTTTGACCAGCTGGTGCATCCGATAACGTTGCAAAAAATTATACCTCTGTAGAAAACCATTTGCTGTCGAGTCAGCTCATTTTATTTCTGATACCGTTATTTTAACTCCCGTGAGAACCCGCGGACTAAAAGGTCACTTTTCGCACCTTTAAACAGTTTTTTTTTTAATCTCAAAACCGAAAAAAATCCTAAGTCTTTAAATGACCAGAAAAAAAATGTCTACAAGATAGATATAAAAGATCGATACCCATTTTTCACTTTTGAAATTTCTTATTTCAAATCGTCAAACGATAGGGAGCACCCTCATGAGGAAATTGACGAATTCTGAAAAAGGTGTCGGATCGTGTAACACGATTCGTGTTGAGCATCAAAAAACACGATCCGACACTTTTTTTTCAAATTTCGAAAATTTGCTCATGAGGGTGCTCTTTATCTTTGATATCAATCGAAACAAAACTGAGTTAATTTTTCTGGTTCATCAATCATGATTGGTTGGAGATGGCTGAACTTTTGAAAATGGTAATAAGATTGTGAAACAGTGATTTTTTGATGAACTTGAAATTTTTTAATAATCGGTGGCATAGTCGTTATTATTGTATAAAGAATGAGCAGAGGTAATTGAAGACAAAGTTGTGGTCCTCATAAATCCTTCATGCATCGACATACCAGTTTGCATTTGCCGTTTCTGATAAGTCCTCCCGATTGTAGAGTAGCCCTGTTTATGGGCTATTTCAATTCAAAAAAACTTTCCTAAAAACTGGCTAATCTGACATTTTTGTTTGATGTCTACTTCCAAAATCATATTTTCGGAAGTAAAACATAGGCAAAAAATCCTAAAAAATCCACTCCCCGTAATATTGGAACCAAATATCTAAAAAATTCAATTATTTTATTGGAACCACAGCAAAATTCTTTAAAATGAATAAGAAGGACGAAATTCTATAATTATGTTTTTTGCCATTTTTGGAGGATTTTAGGTCACATGAGCCGATATGTCGGCTCTGTGCGCACAAGGGTTAAACTCATTATCGAAAATATAACCTTGAAAATGCTGCAATAAAGCGAAACATGTCGATTATAACACAAGTGTTAATTTGTTCTTTCATACTTCAAGTATGAATGTAATCACTAAGTTTAAATACGATCATTTTCTGGCTATAAAAAAATTTACGATACCTTGACGAAAAACAAATTGCTCTTGTACTAAAAGTGGTCATAAATCATAAACATGTTCATACGTATTAAAAATATTTAAACCAATCTATAAAGCAAACTAAATTTTCTAACCCTTCCTTTTTTTGTGGAGATATGTGTGTCATAGATTCTGCTCTAGTTGGCATAATTCTCTTAGAACTGGTTTGACCAGCCAATCCAGGAGTCCACATGTTCCAAACAGTATCGGAACGGATTATGTCATATTTCAATCTAGTATTATCCTTATCTGAACGGCGAGAACTTCTTCTCACGATATCATTTCTTCTGGTAAAACATGGAGAGACCCGCATATCCCACTTTTTACCACTTTCAAGATATTGTATCTGTTATAGGAGAAAAATAAATTATGTTACATAATATAATTTTTTGTGAAATTCCTAAGGTATTTTTAATGGCACATTTACTTTTATGACGATTACGAGAAAACCAGAGGCAATATTTAGAAGGAGCTGTTTGCAGTAAACTGTCAGCTCCGAAAGATGAATGAATTTTTGGTTCTTGTTTTTGCGCAACCGGAATCCGGTTACCGGATATCTATTATACAGTACTACTACCTAAGGCATTTTAAGTAAAAAATTTGAAGAAAAAATCGAAACTCGTTTTTTCGGGTCAAAAGTAAAATGTTAAATAGGTAAAATGTAAAGAGCTGAAATTGGCATCATAATCATTAACAAATAGTAGTATTTTGTAAACATTTGATATCATCTGATTGATTATTTTATTTTGTGCAGTCTCAGCTAATTTTATATGCGTTTAAAAATAATTGCATGACGAATTTTTGCATTTAATTTTTTTTGCATTTTCACTTTTTAACATTTAACCCTTTTGACGATTTGAAATAAGAAATTTCAAAACTCAAAAATGGGTATCGATGTTTTTAACCTATCTTGTAGAGAATTTTNAAAATTCTCTACAAGATAGGTTAAAAACATCGATACCCATTTTTGAGTTTTGAAATTTCTTATTTCAAATCGTCTTTTTCATAAATTCAATGAATTTAATTCATAATACTTCGTGATATTTGCATTAACAAACATTAATAATTTATGTTTCCGGCTGGTTTTAACAAAAAAGTGTGGGTCTACCGAGATTCGAACTCACCAAAACTTACATTCTGATTAATATTCGGTTAACCGTCAAAAAATTTAAAATTCGTGAGCTTTTTTCGATACCGCCTTCGGTTTTCTCATAATCGTCATAGAAGTAAATGTCGTGATTACAAAAAATTACCTAGTGCAGTTGATATTTAACATATATGGATTACCCGCCCTCAGAGTACAAATCCTAAATATTTGAATGATACAAACAACGCAATATATTAGCAACCAATCAAAAACCTTGATTGCGGAATAAGCCGATTTCATTGGTCAGATTAAAAAAGGATCAACCAATCAAATTCTCAGATTTGGCATTTTTAAAATATTTAGGATTTGTACTCTGAGGGCGGGTGATCCATATAGGCTCATAAATAAGTTCAGACTTTTTTTTCTTTTCCTGTACATTATTTTGTAACATTGCAATCTCGGGAGCTAAAGACGAATTTGGAATAATTCCCTTTTTGCTTAAAAACGGAAATTGAAACGATTTTCGACCTTTGTTCCCTGAAATAATGTCTAGGTATGATTTCTCCACGGATCCATTGACACTGGTCAGTTTCGTCTGGACGAGTCGGTGAAATGCAGTGATAAAACTTACAAAATTACGTTCTTCATTATCAGAGGATGAACGATATTCAAGCAAAACCCGTCGACCTCCACCCTGAATTATTATAAAACCGGTTAATTTTTTGAACAGACTAATCAGTCCAACGTGCACAGCTAACGATTTTCAGTCCAATTACGTGTACTAATTGCGAGAAAACAATTTTGGAATTCAAATGAGCTAAGTATGATATTACTTATTCTTTCGGAGATAAAAGACAAATTTTGATAGTAATTACGTGCTATCGCAAAAACCGCAAGATTTACGAACTTAAAACTTAGGCAAATGAGATCAAGTTAGCTCTATTAGTCTAAGATTTGTTTTACAAGAAAATTGTTTTTTACTTGCATACCTGAAAAAGCTTTAAGTCTCACCGCTGCTTTCTGGTCACGTGTGACCAGACGCCCTTTTATCGCAATTCAGGACCCTTAATCATTAATGAGTGAAGCATTTACAAAGTGATCGATCAACTATTTAAATAATTGACGTCTGTGCGTTTTTTTGAAAATTTTTACTGTACTTCACTGTAATTTTTACAGGACTTATTATTTGCAAAGATTTTTGGAATCACCACAAGAAACCTTTTAGCTTGATCCTCAAAAATTTCTAAGTTTTTTATTCATTTCCAGCATAGCCCAAAAATGATCACGTGACCGTATATTCAAGAAATTAGGTTGGCCAAAATAGTACTGTTTTTTCAAAAATAACTTAAATCACCTTGAGAAAAACAGAGGATCTTTATAAGTTTTTAAGACCTTTTTTCCATTACAGCAAAATCCAAAAACAATCACGTGACCTCCAAATTAAGAAATAAAGTTTTTCACCAGAGAGTTTTCTAATTTTTTATTCACATTTCATGCCTTCATATTAATTTTTTAAAAAAATTTGACAGGATTGTAGCAAATTAGTTGAATTATATTATTAAAAAAGAAACAGGACCAGAAATAGTCTGCCATTCTGAGAAATAATTAAACTCGCATTTGCAGAAACAACTAGCTATTTAGCTTGAAAGCTGCTTCCTTGTTTCAAATCGTCAAAGGTACTCTAATTAAGGCTTGATAAAAAATGAATAATAAAGATAACTAATATATTATTATTCGACCCATAAAGCACCAAAATCTAGCCCACCCGATTGCGTGGAAATACGAACCATTTGAAATGACAATTTTATGCGTCATTGCGTTGGTTAAATATTTTGGTGGGTTTTACAGAATGTTTTATTTTTTAGGGTCGTTCTCTTACGACGCTATGGATACTTTCATCAAGCGAGCACTGTGATTGGTCAGTGATGAAGCACAAACAATGGCTTGTTATTAGGAAGCCATCGTTCAAACGAAAGCATTTTCATTGGCTGGAGTATCCATAGCTTCGTATGGGAACGACCTTCACAAAAATGGGACATCCTGTAGGATATATTCTACTACGATCTCAAATAATTGAATTTTTTAATCGATGGCATCAAATACGTGCCGCAAAATGCATAATTAATTACCTCACAGACTATACAGAATATATTTGAATTGATTCGAGAGTCCTGGTAAATTCTCGTTATGTGCACATATGGTATTAATTCACGGAATTGCCATTGTCGAGGAGATTTTCGCTGTAGGTATTGTTTCATACGTTGTAAATCTCGTTTTGTCGCAGAAATTTTTTTGCATATCTAAAATTTTCAAAATAAGCAACTTTGACTAGTTAAATCACTAGAATTATAGAAATCAATTGATAACCGTTACCTATCAATAAAATGCTGATAGCTGATTAATTTTCAAGCTAATAATACCCTTGAAACCTCGGAAAAGTATACAGTGGGTAATCTCGAATATCGACATTTAGTGAAAAAAATGTGGGCAAACTAGAGCTGTTTTTTTTCTTACAAGAAAAGTCACTTCAAGTCAACTTTAATTCTAAAGATTATTTTTAAATATGTGTGTACAAGTTAATATCATTGAATGTTACCATTATGATAAAATCTAAAAGTTAACTCGTAGACTCGATTTCCGGCAAGTAGTCCATTCACATAAATCGCATAACGACCTTAAACAAATGACAATGCAGTATAAAGTATCGATAACTTGAAGACAAAATGACGTTTGCTGCTTCTTTTTGAAAATTTTACTGTATACAGTACACTATTTTTGCAAAAATTTAAATCCCAATATATATATCCTTTCATTGAATCAGAAAAAAAATCTAAGATTTTCATTCACCAAGGCCAAAAATGATCAAGTGAACCGATACTCAAGAAATAAGGCGGTCAAAATAAACTTGTTTTTTCCACAAAAATCCTAAATCACGTTTGAAAATAAGAAGAGTTCTTTAGGAATTTTAAACTTGTCCAATACCAAAGTCAAAACGATCACGTATTCACATTACGAAATAAGGTTTTGCTCAAGTAACAAGATACAAATTACGCGAAAAAATTTGTGGATATAAATAACCTAATTTAAGTTGGACAAAATATTTCCAAAAAGTCACTGATCTTATTCAAGAAATAAGATTTATATTGTCAATAAACCTATTTGGATATCGTCCGGATTATCAGACTCATGTAAGGAAAAAGTCTAAAAAACTGAGAAGTTACCTGAATTTTTTACGTAATTGAGACTTTTGCAAATGTACGTTATCGGTACATACTATTTTTTTCAAAATATCAAATCATGCGGAAAACCCCTAAAAAATCGTAACGAATTTAAGATTAATGCATACAGAGCCCCGTTAAATAGGAATTCTAGAAGTCAAAACTGGACAAAAATGATACCTAGACCCCTCGCATGAAAGATATATATTTCACACAAAATAGATTTACACCATTTGGGAGAACATTTCAGATAGATTGTATAAAACATAAATATGTTTTAGACAGAGGCGATAGAAAATCATGAATTTCTACAGGTACTCAAATATAAATTAAGGTTTAATTTCATCCATTATTGCACCTTCTGAGTCGAGTGACAATAATTCGCAACTTTTTGTTTCTTATCCTCATAAAATGCCTTTAATCGTTAAATTGTTGTTTTTAATTATAAAATTGGTGATTATGTAAGCAGAAAATGAGTTGATAAGTGAAATTGCTATATGCTCGATTACTAAAAGGCACTATTGCCGGAAATTCCGATCTGTACAATCAATGTAAAGTCTACGAGTTAAATTATCAATTTTTCATATTTTTCAATGAATTTGATCCCATCTTGCAAATTTCGAAAGGTAGAAGAAGTTTAAGTTTAAAAACGGCCCAGTGACCAGAATTTTATACTGCTGACTTACTATCAGATGTTCGTCGTAAAAAGCAAGCCTTAGTTTGTCGGTTGTTGCATAGAGCTCGTCATGACAAAAAGACCGAATTTCCGCTGATTTTGTCTCTTCATTTGGAATTAGTGACAAATTCTGCATCGGTTCATTGAGATCATGTGAGTTTGTTTCACCCCTGTTATCGAAAGTCACTTTTTGTTTATAGGCTTTTTGCCGAATTTTAAAGGTAACCAAACTTTCAGCGCACTGTATAAACTAACTACCACTACAAAAGATACCAAAAAAAGTCTGACTAATAATTTCTGCCTTATACTTTATGTTTTAAAAAATATGCCAAAATAGACATTAACTTAGACGGCAAACCTTTTTTTGCTAATCATTTATTAATTATGTTGAAATTGTAGCCCTTGAAAAAACATAACGTTCAGTACACAATTTTTTTAAAAAGGAAAAACCGTTTTTAAAATTGCCTATGTAACATAACTTTTTTTCAAATGGGATCAAACGGAACATGCTAAAAATAAGTGATTTCAAAAAAAAACTTTTAAAAAGAGCGAATTTTGATGTAAAACCGCGATAACAGGAAAACTGGTGGACCAAAATTTGAAAAAAGTTAGAGCAAAATCCATGTTTTACGGTGGGTTCCCTACCTATGTAACATAGGCTATGTTTCCAAAAAATTATTTCCTAATATTTCCAAAAAATCAAATATTTCAAGAAATTTGACAAACTGAGTTTCATTTTCAAGCATTACTAAACGTTATATTTTTTCGAGCGCTACAATTAAAACATAATAAAAAATATTTAATATTTATTACAGTCCCTGACCCCTTATAGCGCATTTTCATTTTTTTAAATCTGTGGCTTAAGGGGGTAGTCGTTGCAAATAGATTTCGCATAAAAGTTGAGACTATACTAAATCGGCCATAAAATGACAATGAGCTTGGTCTAAAATTTTTTTGATAACAAGTTTAACCGCTAGAGGGCCTCAAAGACCAAATCTTAAAAACCTATCTCCTCCTTAAATACAAATAGGATCAACCTAATTTTTCGGCGATGACTGCAGTACGAAAATATCTAACTTTAATTCGGAGGATGATTTCAATATTTGAAGTTTTTTCTATAAATTTTAAAGAATTTAATAATCCGGCCTTCTGATTGGTTCAGAAGTCAATCTTTAAGAAAACTCGTAGATTTATACGAAACATGCCGTAAACTCTTCGCAATGCCTACCAATTTGATAATAAATCAAAATTAGATGTTATTGCCAATAAATTTCTCAAGATAACATGCATTTTAATATATGACTCAT
>SCLH01063341.1:107730-132107 GCA_004367855.1 Oikopleura vanhoeffeni
CAGCCTATATATTTTGTAATGTAAATCCAATTGACTGGATTTTACAATTTTTAATCTCCGCGTATCCTGTTTAATTAAATAAAGAGATAAAAATTTCAAAAAATTCAATATTTTGGATGTTTCTTATAGAACCCCCTTAAGGGGGTATGCGACTCTGATTTAATAAAGGCCTTAGAGGCATTAAAAATGCTCCAAATTGATACGGGGTGATAATTAAGTGTACTAAGAACCAAATCATCAAAAAATTTTTTTCGAAATTTCCGCATTTTTTCGATTTTTTTCTAAGTATTTTTTGAAAGATGAAGTTAAAAAATAACGTTTGCTCAAAATTGACCACTAAAACTTCAAAATATCGACTTGACGTAAGCCAACTTTCTCATCAGTGTTTCACTGGCTTTCTTTTTAGCCTACTTTCGAAAAAATCGAAGCACTTTTTTTCGGAAATTTTTGGGAAAATGACCAAAAAAATCATATTTCGAGTTCTAGCTCGAAATTTCAAAAAAGCTCTCCATTATCTCTTTAAAATTTTCTGAGGAATACTTGATAAAAATTTGAGCTATTTTGCAAACATATCCTCGGAGGAGATAGATTTTGAAGTCTGCAATTGTTAAAAATCGGCGGTTATTTGGCGTTCTAGAATTGTTCAGTCGCCGGATCGAAAAAAGCTCTCTATTAAAAATTTATATGCTACCGTTACGTGATCTGTGAAAATTTGAGCTCAATTGGATATACCGTCTGGGAGGAGATAGATTTTGAAATTTTGAAAATGTCACCTTGTTATGATACTGTACCTATTGGTGTAATGGTCAAAAATAATTTGTGATGTTCTTTTTCTCAAGATTAAGGATAGATCTACAAATTAGCATTTTCGGTTTTTCTCATGAACTGTTAGTTTTCAGTATATTTCACCGAGAAAATGTTAAATCAGAGTCGCATACACTCTGACATATGTTTTTGGCTTTATTTTATCTTTTTTATTGAATTTCATGAAAATGAACAAATAAAACTGTAATTTTTTTATTTATGGTAGTCTTATATAATATAATAATTATATTATAATTATATTAATAATATAAGTTATATTTAAAGAAAAATAAGAAAAAAAACTTGAGCACAATTAAGAAACTTAATTCTTGAAAAACATTTTTTTGAAGAGCATTTCCGGTGAAATTCGATTTTAAAAGTTTAAAACCCTTTTCTTCAGAACGCTAAAAATTTATCTACTGCTAAGTTAGGAGTTTAGAATAAGTACAGTGTAGACTATTTTTTTCGGAATATGTAACATATTATATGTTTTGTCATTTTGAGCTATCTAAGAACTAAATCGGATGACTCGTTCCCAAAAGCCGAAATGTAAACGGTGTGGACAGTGTCCACTGGACACCCTATTTAATTCTGAGAGGCACTTTTGTTGGGACATTATATGGTTCTGGGAGGCGTACGGGTACTTTCGTATAAAAACCGGTTGATAATATAATTATCTATTTTGAACAAGGAGTAAAGATGTTATAGTGAGGCCAAATATACTCGAGTTCATCTAACGATAATGTGCAAAAAAAAACATAATTTTTAGAATGCGCTTTAAGGGGTCAAATTTTTTTTCTCAAAAATCTGTCGCTTTAAGGGGTCATAGAGGATTAAGCGCGCTTTAAGGTGACTACTTTTAAGTGGTCAGGGACTGTATCTGCAACGTTTCGCTATCGCATCTTCAGGCATAATAAAAAATGTTTAGCAAAAAAATTTTTGCCGTTCCTACCTTAGATTACGGGCAAATTGAAAAAAAATCTGAAAACTTACAGTTATCTCAGGACAAATGTTTCAAAGACAGGAAAACTCGTCTGATGCTTCCTTTAGAATGTCAAAATTAGCTTAAAAATTCCCAAAAAAAATAATTCTTATTAGATGGATTTCCGCTAGTGAATGATCGATCAAAAACATAAGACAATGGTTAAAAACGGTTAATCGTTCTAAAGAAACGGAAGATGATTGATAGGACTTATAAAGTTTTTAAAAAAATATTGACTTTTTCCTGTCGTCTACAAGCATTTCAGTTTCAACTTGTTCTAAGGGCGATACTCTAGCTTCAAAATGAAATCCAAATCCTTCTCGATGAGACTCTAGCTGTGGAAAATCCTGTACTGTTGCGTAAAACTCAAAGTGCCGGTATTGCTGCTGCTTTTCTTTTAATTTGTTTTCAATAGCTTTGACCTGAAAATAAGTTTACGAAAAGAAATATTTTTCTCAGACGAGTCGAAATGAGGAATTTCAAAAGTTATTAATGAGGATCAGTTTTATTTCCTCAAAGTGGAGAAACTTTCTAGCGTTAGCGCTCTACCGCGTTTATTTTTCAAAACTAACTTTTACTCAATTATAAAGTTGATAACAAAATGGTTTTTAAAAAAAAAGTTTTAAAATTAATATTTTAAAATAGTAATTTACGACGTTTCGTATATTTTATTCCATATTCATGTACATTGTACAGAATAAAAATTAAATTAACTGAATTTTACTGAATTAACTGAATTTAACTGAATTTTAAAATTAACTTGTACAATCAACTTAATACTTTTAAGATCAAGCGTAGAAAATTATTTATTCTTTTCATTAATCACGTGCTTCTAAAAGAAAATTAATTGGATGATAGATTTTGCGGGGAATTGAAGGAAAACTTGCGCGCCTGTAATTGGCTGCTCCTTTTCACGTTATTCTTCCACATCACTTTGATGACGCACCTTTTGCATTAAAAAATGGAGCTCACCTAGAGTTTTGTACAGACGCCTTTAAAATATTTTCTAGAATTGAAGTTAAATAAAAAAACGAAGAGATTTGAAAACTACTGTGGTTTGCTTGAAGTGGCTGTACGAGTAAAGAAAGACAAATTTTGCGTCAAAAAATTTTATGTTCCAGTATTTCACTTTTGAAAATTTCTTATTTTAATTCGGCTTTGAGTGGCGTCAAATTTAAAATATGACACCCTTTGACCTGACAAACTTTGACTCACCTGAATTTTTATATTTCGCATCACCCCTCGGACAAAATCGTTTTCGTCATAATTTTGATATTTGAAAAATAGTCTTTCTGCAACATTTTTCATATGAATAAACTTCTGATTTGGCTCCATGAACAAATCGACAAACCGAAGGCGATTTAAATGGTAAATGTCGCTATGTTTTTCGCCATATTTGAAAATGTCAGTCCAAAAAAGATATTTGCTGCAAGTCATATCTTTTGTCATCCGCTGTTTATCTAAAAATTAGTTTATAATTGAGTTGAAAGATATCTTTTTTGCATATTTTTTCAATATCTACTGTTTTAAGGACATACCAATCACAAAAATATTATGTTTTAATTTTTTATGAAATTCTTACCGAGTAATTTTCCATGCTCTGTTATTTGGTAACTCAAATCTGCGTATTTTGAACAGGTATCGACAAATTGGTCAGAATAAAATTCTTCTTGACTCTGGAAATATTCCATAACATTTTGTGGAAATGGAAGAGCGACAATTTCTTTGACTGAAAAATTAAATTTTATTTTTCTTCGAAATGGAACATATTTTCTAACGAAAAAAGTTTTAAGCTACTACATACTGTTTATGAGTGAAATATTTTGTCACAGGAAAAACAGGGCCGTTCAATTATCTACAGAGTTCAATCTGATAAATATAATAATAGCTATATAAATGATTAGCTGTAATATCACCATAAGAGTACACTGTGTAGATGATTGTGGCTTGGTGTACACACCAAGCCACAATCATCTACAGAGTTCAATCTGATAAATATAATCAGATTTTCTCTAGACAAGTGCCAAAGTTTGGCAGCCAAACGACAGATAATTAAATTCTAAGGTTTTCGAGAATATGAAATGATATTTGAAAATGACTCATTAGCGAGCTGAAACTCTTTGAATCGTAGAGCCCGTTTTTTCTCTGACAAACTATTTGACTCATATCCTTTTACCAACGGAACTCCATCTCAAAAACGTTAAGTATCTCTATAGCGCGAGTTCGAATCCCAATTATGTTGTCTAAGTAATTGCTTGAGTGATTACACATAGATCAAATTTAGCGGTCCCAATATCAAGCACCCTTACCTATAATCATACTCGAGACAATCACGAAGACAACATTAATGGGATTCGAACACGTGCTATAGAGATCAGGCCTGGCCACAGCTGGCTTGATTCTTTAGCTTGGCTAGACTTTGGCTTGGCTTGATCAAGCCAAGCTTTCAAAATTTATTTTTCAAGCATGCTTGACTTTGAGTTTGGCTTGGTTTTGAAACTGGCTTGGCTTGGCTTGGCTTGACTTTTTGGCTTGGCTTGATTTTTTGGCTTGGCTTGACTATAATTTTGTGGTCAAGCTTGATTTTTTTTGGCCTGGCTTGACATTCTTTAGCTTGGATTGACTTTCTAAAACAAAAAGTTTTTGTTTGGTAAAAACATTCAAAAAAAAAGAAAAATTGCCCTTTTTGCCGTGAAACCGGCGTTTTTATCTTCTTTAAATAGTGATTTTATCACTTTTTTCATAAATACCATAATAAACTAATATTACTCTTTACCACATTTTTGTTAATATCTTGGCCCTGCTTAGCTGAGAAGTGTGTTTTTGTCGTCATATAGCCGAATATGCCAATATCGCCAAAAATTTTGTGTTATCTCGCGCAGGTTTGTATAAGGGATCATCCCCGACTGGATTTTTGATCCCCGTTTTTTTGCATATATTTTTCCAAAACTAACGAAAAAGATGGAAAACCCACGTAAAAGCCATCCCTTTTAAAACATTGGTCTCGCCGTCTTTCATTAATATTCGTAATTTCGACTGGTTTGTTGTGACAAAATACTACGCACCTTTTTATAGTCGTATTTGTGTCAGATAAGTTAAGTCAAAAACATATGTCAAGCCAAGCCAAAATCAAGCCAAGCCAATTTCAAGCCAAGCTAAAGCAAGCCAAGCTTCTAAATTTTTGACATGACCAAGCCAAGCCAAGCTAAAGCCTACAGAATTGGTTGGCTTTGTCCAGGCCTGATAGAGATAGTAAACGTTTTTGAGATGGAGTTCCATTGGTTAATGGATATGGTAAATAGTTTCATAACAAAAATTTTTGTAACAAAATATTATTATTACAGAATAATTCATTATTAAAAAAACATTTTCATTTTTAAAGCCAAATCCAAAGAATGGATTTTTAAAATTCAACTCGGTTTAGAAATGTAAAGTATTTTCAATATTTTCATGGATTATCTTTCGAAAAAATGAAGTCGGACAGCATCCGAAGCCGCAAGACAATCGCGTGCATGTAAATTTTAGATTGTGAAGATTCTGTGATGCTAAGAAGAGGCATCACAACTAGGATAGGTGAACCTGAGAAAGGAGGATTTTCAAAGGTCCTCAAATGACCAACAACGACCCAATGGGATCGATAATAAGTGAATTTGGGAGAAAAAACCTTCCTTACAATTTTTTCCAAAAATGACCAAAAATCGTGTTTCGGTAATTGTTTTTTCAATTGAATAATTTTTTGAAATTTAAAGCACGTACAGTGCTATATTAAGGGGGTATACGACTCTGATTTGACATTTCTCGGTGAAATATACTGAAAACTAACAGTTCATAGAAAAAACCAAAAATGCAATTGTAGATCTATCCTTAATCTTGCGAGAAAGAACATCACAAATTATTTTTGACCGTTACACCACATAGGTACAGTATCGTAACAAGGTGACATTTTCCGAACTGCAAAAATATCTCCTCCCAGACGGTATAATCAAATTGAGTCGTCAAAGTTCACAGATCACGTAATGATATGGCAATTCTTTGATCGCGAGCTTTTTTGATCCGGCAACTGACACATTCTAGAACGCCAAATAACGCGACGATTTTTCACAATTTCAGACTTCAAATCTACTCCCTCCTACGATATATTTGGCAAAACGCTCAAAATTTTATCAAGTATTCCTAAGAACAATTGTAATCGACGATCGTGGGCTTTATTTGCAATTTTCCAGCTCAACTCGAATATGATTTTTTGGTCATTTTCCAAAAAATTTCGAAAAAAAAAGTGCTTCGATTTTTTCGAAAGTAGGCTCAAAAGAAGCCAGTGAAACACTGATGAAGAAAGTTGCTTACGTCAAGTCGATATTTGAAGTTTAGTGGTCAAATTGAGCAAACGTTATTTTTTTAACTTCATCTTTTAAAAATACTTAAAAAATCGAAAAAATGCGAAAATTTCGAATTTGATGATTGGTTTCTTAGTACACTTAATTATCACCCCGTAATCAATTTGGAGCATTTTAATGCCTCTAAGGCCTTTATTAAATCAGAGTCGTATACCCCCTTAAGAAGGTGTTTTAAGCCCCTGAGCCTGGAGTAACTTTAATACAAAAAAAAATTAGTTATGTTGAATGCGGAAAAAAAGTATCTGATTTCCTAGGTCGAGCTTGAGTGATTTTCACAATACTTATTATTAGTAGGCCTCACTGAGCAAATATTGAGCACCCGATAAAAAGGTCCTATGAACTTGAAAATTATGTATTTAAGGTAGTTTTTGACGTTTGAAAATTTGGTCCGAAAATTTCGTGACTCCGACCACTCGGTGGCGCTGTTTAAGGTGGTGAAAAATCGTTTTTATAACAAAAAGCGAAATGTGCATCTCATTTCGCAATGCTCACTCACTTTTTTGGGTAACGCGTAAAATTTTGCTCCAAGTTGAAATTTCAAATTTTTTGGAGGACCATGGTCACGTGGTGTAGCACCGGAAATGGAGGTGCCCGAAAAGTCGAATGATTTCAATGATTTAGGGTGCTCTAAAGAAGGGCAAACATCAACTTTGTGGAAATGGTATTAGCAAATATAGGTCTCAGATGATCACATGTGGTGCTAGAAGCGATTCTATGATTTGATGGTGTAAATTGTCAAGTTTAGCATAAACAAAACTTTTTATTAAGAATTTGAGGAACATGTCAATATATGACATAAATGAAAGCCACCATTAGATAGGAAATTTTCTGGAGGTTTATTTTCATCAATTACTTCAGAAATTTTTTTTCAAAATTTTGCCGATCGCTGATTGGTTGAAAAATAAAAATGCTCAAAAGTCACTTTTGACCCCGGAAATGAAACCGCGTGATGAAATTAGACCAGAAAACATATTTTCAAAATTTGTTACAAATCAGAAAATGATTGTTAAGGGTACTCAAAATGACGACAATTGTCAATTTAAGGGGGTATGCCGCATACCGTATGCGACCATTGACTTTTTGGGCACCATCATTTCCGGTCCTACACCACCTGGAAATTTTAGTACATAAAATGTCAGATGTCAATCTGGAGCAAAATTTTTTTGTAAATCCGAAAAAAGTACTAAAAGTGAAAAATTCCAATATGCAATTGCCTTAATTTTGAAAAGTCTAAAAACCCGGTTTTTGAGCACTTCTGAGCGCCACTGAGTGGTCGGAGTCCAAAAATTTTTTTACCAAAATTTTCACCGTCAAAAACTGTCCTAGATCTGAAGTTTTGAAACTCATAGGACTTTTTTATCGGGTGCTCATTTTTTGCTCGGGAGGCCTAATTATACCAGTATATTATATACCAAATTTCACAAGACTTACAGTTTTTAGCGCAACCAACAGCATCAAATTTTTTGTCCTGAAGGTCGTCAAATCATTAACACGCTGATGTACATTAAGTTAATTGAATAAAACGCTTAATTTATCATTAAAAATGTTGTTTTTTGAAAAAATAAATAAAATCATGTATATATCACTATTCAAATGCCTAAAACTTTTTTTCCGCATTGGAAAGCGACGGAATTTTTTTTTCTTCTGGTCAATAAATTATGAGTTAACAACATGTAAAAAAATCAGCTTGTACGTATTTCAAAATTTCAAAAAAAAATTGGATTTTGTGAAAAAATGCCGATTTTCATGATTTTCAAGCTCCAAAAATTGCCGTTTTTGAAAAAAAACTAAAATAAAAAAAAATGTCTTTCAGACCAGTTTAACCTGAGGAATTCATTTCCGTGGTCAAAAATGACTTTTAAGGAACTTTTATTTTCAGCCAATGAGAAAGCACCAAAATTTTCAAAATTTAGGTTCAAAAAAATAATCTCCGTAAAATTTGACACAGAATGGCTTCCTCGGATTTTTCTCAAAGTTGCGCTATATAAGAAATCCTTCATTTGACACGCCGGGTTCACCCATCCTAATCACAACGAAGTATCACAGTGAAGCTAAGCACATTTTTTTAAAATCAGAGGATATAATAAACCCTGTGATAAGGATTACCACAGCTGGGGCCGAATATTTTTTTTTAAGACCAGAAAAAATTTTTAGATGTCCAAACGCCGAAAAAGCCAAAACTTGCTCATAAAAGTGAATCGGAATGTATATTTTTTTGATGTGTTGCTGACTATGGACAGTGTCCATTGGACACCCTAAACGCTGGTTGCGAGCGACCCGAAAGTAACTACGGATTAAGAATTGATTTGCCATACAGTATGGCCCATACTACGAGTTAATATATTACGGTTATTAATAATAACTGATTATGGTTATTTTGTTACCTCGATCGTTCGCTTCTTTATAGGCTTGAATGAAGTTTTCAGTGTATTTGAATATCGTTTGAGCAATATGCGGCTGTATATGGCAAGAAGTAGCGTAACGTTTATTTTCTGTTTCGATGAACTGAATAAAAAATTTTGGTAGCTTTACAGATTTTCTTTTATGATATCTTTTTTCCAACCTAAGTTGATCTTGAAAATGAGGGATATCTCTTTAGCGCGTGTTCGAATCCCACTAATGTTGTCTTAGTGACTGTCTTGGGTATGATAATAGGCAAGGGTGCTTGATCACTAACACAATCACTTAGACAACATCAGTGGGATTCGAACACGCGCTATAGAGATAACCCTCATTTTCATGATCTCCTTGGGTTGGAAAAAGTATATATTTTATTTTCTAAAATGATATAAATTATATCCGGAGGAAATACATTACAAACATAAATTACATTGAGGTAGTATCGGCCCACAGCTATGGTGTCAAAAAATTATTTTTGCATTTTTAATCACACTTTAGTGCAAAGAAAGTCGTGCGAGCGCTACTTTTTTTTCGATAATTTAATGCTTTATTTTCAAAAGACTTGTGCGGACAATTAAATGGAAAAAAAATTGTCTGAGTGTAGACTGAGTGCGAGCGCTACTGGCGTATTAAAATCCAATAGAAAAATTCATCGACTAGACTTGTTAGTTTGTTGCTTGCATACTTTCAAAATAAAATAACCTTTAAAAATTGTTGATGGCCAATAAATTTGTCGACTATATCAATATGTTCTTCCATCAGCCTCCTTGAAAATGCAGCCATGTCATTTTCTGGTTCATCTGTCAGATTTGGCTCTGGGAGATCTTTATATGTAGGAAGAGAAAGACTGGATTCAACAATTTTTTTGAAATTTCCAATATCAGAATCAGAATTTGGTGAGTTTTGAGTTGGGACGAAATAAATTGTGCCTTAAAAATAGAACGTTTTGGCCTTTTTCGATAGAATTTAAGGGGGTTGACGACTCTGATTTAATAAAGGCCTTAGAGGCATTTAAAATGCTACAAATTGATACGTGGTGATAATAAAGTGTACTAAGAACCCAATCATCAAAATTTTCGCATTTTTTCGATTTTTTTCCAAGTATTTTTAAAAGATGAAGTTAAAAAATAACGTTTGCTCGAATTTGACCACTAAAACTTTAAAATATCAACTTGACCTGAGCCAACTTTCTTATCAGTGTTTTACTGGCTTTCTTTTGAGCCTACTTTCGAAAAAATCAAAGCACTTTTTTCTTCGAAATTTTTTGGAAAATGACTAAAAAAATCATATTTCGGATTCTAACTGGCAATTTAAGAAAAGCTCGTGCTTAAATCTTAAAAATGTTATGAGGACAACATAGTAAAAATTTGAGCTATTTTAAGATATTATCCGCGGAGGAGATAGATTTTAAAGCCTGAAATTGCAAAAAAACGTCGGTTATTTGGCGTTCTAGAATTGGTTAGTCATCCAATCAAAAAAAGCTCGTTCTCAAATTTTCGCCTGCCATCGTTACGACTTCTGTTAAAATTTGAGCTGATTTCGATATAGCGCCTGGGAGGAGATATATTTACGAATTAGGGAAATGTCCCCATGTAAAGATACTGTAACAAGAAGTGTCGAGGTCAAAAATATTTTTTGATGCACTGTGTTGCAAGAACAAGGATAGATCTACAAAAAAGCAATTTCCTTTTTTTCATACGCTCTTAGTTTTTAGTATATAGCACCGTGAAAATGTCAAATCAGAGTCGACAACCCCCTTAAGGGTATGGTGGTTCCTAATTTGACATATTCTCGATAAAATATTAGCCGAACAGGGCCTCGAGGATATAATTCAGATTAGCCAGTTTGAAGAACTAGCCTTCAACTTGCGAAAAAAATTTGCCAAAACTTTTTTGCATGAATACACTCCCAGACACATTAGCGAAACAAGGAGACCTAAGCCAAAACCGAAATCCCTTTTCCTCTGAGGTTATATTTTGAAATAAACCTAAATTTTAATATAACCTGTATAATTAGTATACAAAACTTTACATTGGCGTTTTTGTCGATAAGTGCTATATTTTTTCTAGAACATGCAAAAAACCACCGTTTTTTGGACATTACGCCTCGAAAAAGCCTACTCCTCCCAGGTTAAATTTGCAAATTAGNGTGCTTCGATTTTTTCGAAAGTAGGCTCAAAAGAAAGCCAGTGAAACACTGATGAGAAAGTTGGCTTACGTCAAGTCGATATTTTGAAGTTTTAGTGGTCAAATTGACACAAACGTTATTTTTGAACATAATTTTGAGAAAGATACTTAGAAAAAAAACGAAAAAACGCAAAATTTTCGAAATTTTTTTTGTTCTTATTTGGGTTGTTTTGTGCTTTTAAAACATCAACGACTGATTTGGTGCATTTTTATGACATAATAACTGTAGAAAATGTAGGAACCACCATACCCTTAAAGCGTATTTTTTTTAGTATAGATATACATGCATAATGATTTTTGGATAGTTGATTAGTTTGTCTGAGTAAAAGATACGATTAAATGAATAGATGTGTCAAAGAGACTGTGACTGATAATGCGACTCATTGTCTATATATGTCGCTTCTTTAGTTTACCTGAGATTTGAACCGTTATCGCAAAAGTTATCTCCCCCTGTTCATGTCTCAAAGCAATTATATTATACAATATAATCGTTTTGGGCATGCGCTCCTACCAGACCACCCTAACACTCGCGAGGAGGACAGGGCCCACCGGGAGCGTGCTTTCCGTACCCAAATTGGCCAATCGTCTTTTTTTGTCCTCCCTATACGTCAGGTTGGTACGGAAAGCACGCCCGTGCTTTCCGTACCCAAATTGGTCTGAATGAAAAATATGTTGTGAAAAACGCAGCGTCATATTATGTAATTAGGGTGGTTGAGGAATCCACCGACTGCACTTAAGCACAGTCATAGGCATAACTTCTGGCCCATAAGTAGGGTCAGTACCGGGAGACTTATCTGCGAAAGCTTGTTTTTTTCAGCACTAATTGTGACCACTTTTTTCATGGTCGGAATCATTCTTCTTGAGAAAGTTTGACCCCATAAACTCATAGAATCCGGCTAAGGGTGTTAGTTTGCAGATGAGTCTCCCGGTACTGACCTACTTATGCGGCATAAGTTATGCCTATTACTGTGCTTCAGTGCAGTCGGTGAAATTCCTAAACCACCCTAATGACGCATAACCATGACGATGCGTTTTTCACAACATATTTTTCATTCAGACCAATTTGGCTCCGGAAAGCACGGGCGTGCTTAGCTACCAAATGGGTACACTAGACACCGACTCGGCCCACCAGACTAACGCTATCACAAATGCTATCAGCTCCTGACCAGGTGTTGTTTCAAAAGAAACTCACCATTTTCAAAAAAACTATTATTTATCTATACTCAATCAATAAAAAACGGATACTATCGATCAAAAAAAGCCAAAATGTTCTATTTTACATAAAATATCATTATTAAATTTAATTTTCCATGAAAACCCACGATTTTTGGCGAGAGTTTTCCAATCATCAAAAATGCAAGAATGAGCGCGGGTTTTGTCCAAACCTTCGCATATTCTTAGTTAATTCAAAAACCTTCAAAATTTTTCTCCATCAGCGAATAAAGACCTTATATTTCCCAATAGTCATGAATGGTCAGAAAATGTTCAAAAAATATTACAGTAACAGACTACTTGCATAAAAATGTGCATAATTTATAGTGATTAAGCGCGCTTTAAGGGGGTACCCGTCGGCATGAAAGGTCTTTTCAAATGTGTGTCACAATTCAACCGTATGTTATGAATACTCAAAAATAGTCTCATTAGAAGCGTCGACTAGAAGCGTCGAACCTCGACTGTTCATTCGAAGGGTCGGTGTTTTGTCAAATACTCTCAATCACTAGGTAAACCGGTTACAATGCTCAAAATAACGAGAGCAAAACTCTGTGGGTGATGGGCCACGCGTACGACCTGGCACCTGTTTAACTCGGTGGTATCCTAATTGATTCTACGAATTTAATCGAAATTTAAATTTCACTTCTTTCGTTACTCGGTGGTATCCAAATTGATTCTACGAAATTTAGCAAAATAATAATTTTAGGGACTAGAGTAGATGGGACTAGAGTGGGGATTAGAGTGAAATTCAAAAATCCGAGCCAAACATATTGACGACACTTTGTTCATCTACCTGAGTCGAAAAACGGTCTTATTCTGAACATCCGTCTAAGAGAAGTATTAATATTTAAAATTTGTGAAGTTACCGCGAATTAAAAAACATTGCAAAAGTATACTCCCTACTGCCTCTCCGCGAGTTAGCCGCGAGTTCAAATAAAAAACATTGCAAATGGGTCCGTTCCTGCCGCATTTGCTCCCGGATACCCCTTGTATATTTATATTTATAATATTAATTTTATATATCCATTCAAATCGTTCAAGAAAAGTTAAGTAGATTAAGCCTCCCAAGTTGAATTCGAATTCAATTTACCGGAACATTGAGTTTTTATTTCAAAAGTTATGCGGCGTAACTTATGCCACAAAAGAAGATATAGTTAGAGATCTATAAAAAAAATTAAACCATATAATAAATTATAGAGGTATTCATGGGGTTTTGGGCTCGTGGTTAATAAACCCGGGTTGATCACATGACTCTCTTGTGATCCACAGGATGGATTATGGTCATAAGTTATGACTTATAACTTATGGAGTATCCGACAGATGCCAATTCTCGAGACACACTGATATAAAGCTAATTTTCGCAACATTAATTCCTATTATCTGGTTTTTTATTCAGAAAATTGAGTTCCCGACGTAGCCATATCTAAGAAAGAGATCTCTAAGCCTGGCGATGCGCGTTCCCGTATGACCTTTATTTTCGAAGCCCTTATTTGTCAACGCCAATATTTCCGGTGCTCTCATTGGTCAAACACGGGTCACAGGCCAACGCCAAGCTTAGAGATCCTTTATGCTTATCTTTTGATCAATAAGTGATAGTATGCTAATTTTTACTGCCTTCAAATTTTTGTTATCCGTTTGCTTACTAAAAGCTCAAAACAAAAACTCTACGGATAAAAATCCAAATTTTGCAAAATTTATGATCAAGGCATTTGTTTTCCGAAAAAATCGAGTCCTACAGAAATAATTTTTTTCATAAAAATAAGACCCCAATTTCTCCCCGAAAGCCTCATTTTTCCTGTCATGTAAATTACCTAAATCAAGATCGCCTTGAGGTAATTTGTCGGTTGAATTGTTTCTTGTCACAATTATTCGTTTGAATGTTTCAGGTTTGTTCATCATAACTTCGTCTAACGATTTTGCAGTACTTGTTCGCGGTCTCTCTTCCATCATAGACATTGTTGACGCCTCAAACACTTTTCGATATACTTCATTTAGGGTACTTTTGTTATTTTTATTTAATCTTAAAAAAATGTCATCGATGTGATAGACATAATTGCCTACAAAACTAGACGCACCGGCTGCTTTTTTGTTAAAAGCTGACATTAATATCAGAAATTCTGATTTGAAAATTGAAATATTTCGACTCGGAAAATTCGAGTTTTGCCAATATTTTATTATGGCTACAACCAAATGCGCTTGTTTTATGGCAAAAAGTTCTCAAAAATCACCCTTTCTTCCATTTCAGAAGAATCAAACTCTCCTTGGAAATCTAACGAAACTCGAAAACCATTTGAAATGCTCATTTTAAAACTTTTTTCGACTCAAATAATTTTGAATAAGAAAAAATTGACCCGATGTTCGAACAGATGAAAGTAATTTTGAACAGATTGATTATGTTTTGGAAAATTCTAGCTGAAAACATGTTTTTATTTCCTTTTTTATTATTTCTTTATTGCATATTTTTAGACTACTGTATTCTCTTGAAAATTTTTACTTATCAGGTTGGTACCCGACCGGGTTCTCAACGTAATTTGCTAAAATGCTAATTTTATGTTCTGTCAATATTTATTCTGATCAAAGTGTACCTAAGGAATCTTATGGTGAAATTAGTTTTTTTCAAAATTCTTTAGAAAAAAATCAAAAATTTTCAAAATTTGAATATGTGTTTGCTTTAAAATAGGGGTGGGTGTCGTTATTTGGTACCTTTCAATCACGCCTCAGAATAATTATAGGCCAGTCGTGAAAAATCTGCGGACACTTGTTTGTAACCATCCACTTGTGACCATCCTTCGTCTATCAATTACACATCTCATACTCAACATTGTCACATCACACCATGGTGCACCATTAGGTGCTGAGTCTTAGTACACCTACATGTACAACGCGTCTAAAAATTCGAACAGAGTACGGCATGAATGAGTACAAACCTATGTTTGATATCTGAAGGTTTCCTGAAAGAATTTTTTATTTACCTATTTTGTAGAGAATTTACCACCAGGTTTTTTGAATAATAAAATTTATTTTGATTTTGAGATTTTTTCAAAAAATCAGTTTTTAGGGATCCTGAAATTAAAGATGAAATTTAAGGGGATTTGAAATAAAAGGTACCAATTTTGGTCATAATTGTTTTTTTAACATATTAATTTGGTTGATAAACACATTGGACTCTAAAAACTGCCCAAAAAAGGTTTAAGGGGGTGGTCAACGCAAAATTGGCCAAAAACGAAGTTTTGAAGTCTGTTTCACGCTCGATATACATACGCGAAAGATATGATTATAACATAATTACAATATTTTGGTTAATAGGCGTCGATTCAGGTATAAAGTTAGTCGCCATAATTTTCACTTCCGCCGGAAATGACGTTCCAAAAATTTCTCTTTGAAAAATAGAAAGTCTATCTCCTCCCTGAGTTTTTGAGGTATCGACTTTAATTTTTTTAAAATCACCGTTATGATCGTATTTTGGGCTGTGTGCATATCGGGATCTGTGCATATCGCTATAAATCTAGAAAAACCGCTTATTTCAGCCTTAAAATCATGAGTTTTCAAAACCTATCTAGTCCCTCAATTTTCAGATTTTTTTTTTGAGTAGCACAAACGTGAAGACCAAACAATTATCTTTCGCTGTGTGCTCAAATAATTTTAATAGACTTCCTGAGTTTCTCTCCAGCAAGGTCGGAAACCCAAGTGAGAATTTGATTTTCGTCGGAAAAAAATACATTTTTTTTAGTTCACACTCAGAAATAATTAAGAATAGCCTATCTTACTCAGAATTTCATGTCGTTTCCAAAAATATATTGCGTTGAAAACTAAACTTCAAAACTCTCAATTTAACTTCCGACTAAAATTATTAATTTCTAGAATTGTACTTTCTAGAGTAGTAAGGACTCTAAAAATACCGGTTATCGATTCTGAATTAAGAAACTATAAAGTTTTGAAACTATAAAGGAAAAATAAAAGTCAAAACATATTATATTTTTAAAATTTCAGAAAAAATTGGAAATTCACAAGATTCTTGTGGCAAGAGTTATTTAATGAGTGTCGCTGATAAAGCTGTTTGTTGAAGTTTTTCACGCGTTTCTAGCTGATCTGGATAGAGTGCTACTGCACAAACTTATCTAACTTGAAGAATAAGTCTTCAAGGTCAATTCAGCACTCAATAAAATCTGATAAAATCCAACCTACGTTCATACAGGAACCTTTAATAAGCCTCCCAAAAACCACTCAAGAGCTATCTCTCCCTACAATTTTCATCATTTTTTTTTTAATTTTTCTATGTTAGGCTCCGGAGCAGCAGTACAAACAATCCATTAAAACCCATTTTTCTAAATTTTGACGAACGATGCATGAAATTAAAATTATCGGTGTCTGAATCAAATTCTAGAAATTTTAATTTTGTAAGCAAAAATGTTCAACCTAATTATCGAATTTGACGCTGATTGGTTTAAATTTGAAAATGTTAGATCCTTAAAATTTTCTTTAATGCGGACACCCTAATTCATTTTCCACAACATTAATTAGAAAAAATAGATAATTCGAAGGCGGAACAAGTTTTCAAGATAGAAGGATAATGTCAGTAAAAATACGATTGTGAGGTTTTGTAAAATATGTTCTTTATTTTAATAATAACCTGACAAGAGATTTCAGAAAATCATGTCGTCATTGACATGAAATTATTTTCAGAAAATTAAACGCGTGTTCGCTGTGATAAGAACTTCGGGCAAGCCGGAGATTGTTTGGCTTGTTTTGAACTTTGTTTGGTTGTTGGCTTGGCTTGGTTTTTTTGACTTGGCTTTGGTTTTTGGCTTACCTTGTTTTCTTTACCCAAGCCAACCCAAGTCAAAAAAAAGTTTACAAGCCAAGCTAAGCCACAAAAATTCGCTGGCTTGCCAAGGTTCTTCAGGTCAACCTATGTCAAATCAAAAGCTCGCGACTCTCGAGTTCGTGGAAAATGCCAGGTTGAGATAAATTAGTTCTTGTTCCAAAGACTGTACTTTAGTTTTCTAAAAAACAAGAAAGTTTAATTAAAATGATGCGAGAGCAATATTTTCAAAACGATAAAAAAGTACTTTCTTGACAGAGTATAGAAATAAATCTTTTACGTTTGTCCTTGAAAATTTTATATTTTCAGAAAATTAAGCATTTATAAAAATGTCATGATAGCTTTTCATCGATAATGAGATTATTTTGTAAGAACATACCTTTATGTAAAGTGAATTCATGCATTGCAGAGCGTCTGAAAGAGTCAGTCAAGCATCGAATATTCTTATTTTATAGTAGATAAATATTCCAAATGATATCTTAATGGGGTTTTAGTCGTTATGTTCTTTTGTAATTTCAAGAGAAATTCCTCAGCCAATCATCTTTACGCATGCAGCATCATTTGCATCGGGTTCCCGGCCGCCGAAGATGTGGAGATTCGTATTATATTTATATAATATAGCCCATATATTGTACAATTCAAAAAAGCAAGGCTAGTTTTACAAATTATAACTTCCCGAATACATTGCAAACAACAAATAAGCTGACACTTTTAGACTAAGTTTTTGAGTAAAATTTAAGTTTTGAAAAATGAACCGCGAGAACAACCCCTTCAATCAATAAATATAAATTTCTTCCTGTTCAAAATAACGGAAAATTTATGTGCACTGTTCACGTAGGGGGGCCCTGTTTATCCGACTAACCGGAAATGATTCAGAGTACGCACTGAAAAACAAGCTGATTTCAGTCATTAGGCGGAATTTAGGAGTTTATCGTTAAAGAGGTAACCGACGGAGGTCTATAACTCGAGATCTACACATGCTACAAAGTTAATTTTTGCCGCATTCGAAATTTTGTTGATTTCATTCCGGAAAAATAAAAAAATCAATTTCGGACAAAATTTTTTTTTCAGAAATTTCGAATTCTCTCTAAGTATTTTATGATGTCATTTTAGAACTGCTGCATCAAAAACTATAATTTTTCTTGCATTGGGTAGCCAAGATTTCAAATTGTATGAAAAAATTTTAAAAAAAATTATTTTTTTCGAAATAATATTTATTTTTCGAAAAAAAAATTTCCACAATTTCCTTAGATTTTGAAATTTGAGGTAACCGGTCAATATCTCGAGATCTAGACATGATAAATTATTAATTTTTACGACATTCGAAATTTTGATCTCGGTTTGGTCACAAAAAAATACAAAAAAAAATTTCGATGAAAAAAAATTTCAAAAAAATTGTTTTTTTTCTAAGTATTTGTTTTCGGAATTATATTGTATTTTTAGAACGCCAATGGTTACGCCATATCAGAAATATTATTTTTTCGGCATCAGTTCTCCGGTTATGTAAGCTATAAGAAAAAATAAGTAGATAAACGTTTTTTGTAAAAAATTTGAAAATTGATCAAAAATTGGGAAATCTGGCGTATCGAAACTTTGAACGTCTCACATAAGAAAACCAAACTAGATATTTAAAAAAAATGACATTTTAACCTGGACCACACAATTTGTAATAAGTGATTTTTTTTAAAAAAATCTGATATCAATGCTCCAAATTAAATTGAATAAGTGATTAATACACCGAAAACAGTCAATTTAACATGTAATTTTGAGCGAATAGACCGAAAATTACATTTCCAATTCCATATTACTTCTTGAATAACCATTAATAGTGGGCGTTAAAAAATCTTAAAATTTTGACATCTCATCCCTAAATAAAATGATGCGAATTTAGTCAAAAACCGGGTTTTTCAACCAGTATCACGACAAAAAACTTTGAAATAAATTTTTTGAAAATTTCAGACAAATATCAACTATATTCCAGCATTTAAGTATCGTCAGGCTATTCGTTAGAACAGGGCTGATGTTCAAAACGAAGTAAACGCGTCGGTTACCGCCTTAAGAGGGTGGTGGTAGTGAATTTTGACATTTGGAGGCTTGGTACGGCAAAACTGATAAAGATGAGGAATTTCTGAGGAGAGTGAATGAAAGATCAATCCTTAATCTCGCGATTCCATTTGCCACTTTAGTACTACTCACACCAACCACCGCGGTTAAACACGAGTCCCCTGGCTTTTTTCAATTAAACAAGGATCCTAGGTTTTATTTTGGAAGAAATTAAGATTTTGTGAAACTCCCGGAAAGTGTCTGAATTTTAGTGGCTTGGTTCTATTTTTTTCGATTTTTGTCTCAGAGCGCTAGAATTGATTCAAATGTGTGGAAAAAGGGTGTTGTTTCGACGTTTTGATATAAAGCTTTTTCTATGGTAATGCCATATTCATTTTTGAAATATAGGAAGCTCAAGGTGTCTCACATATCAATTATGGTCTGATTTTGACCACAGCGGATTCTAGTAAAAATTAAAAGTTTTTCATCAAAATTTAGTTATGGTCTCTAGCACCGTATGTGTTCAAAATCAGACCATAGTTGCTAATATCGTTTCCAGTAAATCATACCCAAGGAGTCTTTTGGTGGCATTTAAATTTTCTAATTATCATTTTTTTCAAAATTCTGATTTTCGCACACTTTTTTGTCGATTTACAGCCAATCAGACCAAAATTGGAAAAACTACAACCAAGGTGATATGTGAGACACCTTGAGCTTCTTATATTTCAAAAATGACGTTTCTGGCATTTTCATAGAAAAAGTCTAATTAAAACGTCGAAAAACACCTTTTTTCGACACATTTGAATCAATTTTAGCGCTCTGAGACAACAATCGAAAAAATAGAACCAAGCCACTAAAATTTAGACAATTTTCCGGACTCTCACCGAATCTCAAAAATTTTCAATATAAGCTCTAGGATCCTTGTTTCTTTGAAAAAAGCTGAGGGACTCGTGTTTCACCGCGGTTAACCAAGTGGTTGGTTTGAGTTGTACTAAACTGTCAAATACAATCGCGAGATCAAGGATAGATCTTTTTATGATATGTTTCAGAAACTTCCAGTCTGTATCTGTCTAGCCGTACGAAGCCTCTGAAATGTCAAAATTCACTGCCACCACATACGTCTGGAAGAATGATATATTTTTTCAGAGCGATGTATATGAAACGAACAAAATGTGAAACTTTTTTTTTTTAACTTTAATAAAAGTTTTTTTTTCGATATTTCTAGAACGTTATTAAAAAGATTTTTAACAAGATAATAGTTAATTCTTGCAAACATTTATATTTTGAATTTCTTAACATAACTGAGTATCTGTTAGAATATAAAAAAAACACTTTTCATGGGGATTCCATTTTCAACTAAACCCGATGTAAGATTTAAAAAAAATATATTAATTAGCTTCAGCCATTTTCGGTTGTACTACGCTAAAAAGTGGGTAAATCATTCTGCACATTAAAAAATTTCCTGATTATCAAGTTTTTTTTTCCACGAAAAATGATCAAAAATAGAGAAAAACATATTTTCTGATAAAAAAAATTGACTTTCATTTACGTATTATTGTTCAAAAATTTTCTGACTATCAAAAGAGATGACGCAGAGTACAACCAAAATTGTATTTCATATTTTTTGCATGAATAAATTTATTTAAAATTCTGTGTCAAATGTCACAAACTAGTTAAAACCACTAAAGTATATAAAATTTATACAGTGGGTAATTACTTCGATGTTGAAGTAAAATAACTGTATATGCCTGCTTCTTAATGTAACAAAATAGTCATAATAATAAATGCAAATCAACTTAAAAAAAAGTGTTACAAAAAAGTGTTGTAAATTTCATCAATAGTTTAGAAATGATAATCGCGAGTCGTTTATTAAGATCGCAAAACGGAAGCGGTTCAGATTCAAATAATAGTTTATATGTATCCCACACTTTACTTTTATTACTTTGCTATCTTAAATTATTTTTTACAGCATAAAAAGACCGAATTAAGAGTTCTGCAACCTTTAACCGAATTTAAATTGTATAGGTTCTTTAATTGAGTGGCTCAATATATTTTTGCCATTTTCGGCTCCTTGTATTTTTCGAACTGATTAATCTGCACTCTTAAAGATGCTGATAAAAGCGAAACGTTGATTAATTATTGTAATTTTAATCATGAGTTATTTTTTATCTTTTTTGAAAATTCCTAGACTACATAATATTTACGATTGTCTAATTGAACTTGCAGTTTCTCTATCTGAAAAAATATTATCTGATACAAAAAATAGAAATGCTGATAAGAAATGAAAAGAATTTATATACATCTAACCGAACGGGTTTATATTCGATATAATCGATTAGACTAAAAGTATTTATTTCGTCAACCGTAAAAAAATTATGAAAAATTGGGTAAATGGTGTGAAAGTTTTGGGTTGTCTTGAAGCCTCTTAATATTCGATAAAGCATGCGTTTATTTCTGACAATCAGAAATCCAGAAATAACTTAGTAAATACAAATAACCAAATACATGTGGAATCATAGATGCGAACCCAGAACCATCGATTGCTAGAATTGCCTAGTTTTGATGTTAGTTTTGCTCGACAAATTTCTGACGGGATGATTGGCTCGATAGCGCTATTCACCACTCGACCACTGTAGATCCTAAATGGGTTTCTCTATTTCTGAGTTTTTTTTGTATTTCTGAATTACAAAAATAAACAAACGGTAAACTATCAGTAATATTCTTAACAAACCATATGGATTATGATCTCAACGAATAGTTTTCAATGGTCTTCTGACGTTTTGTAAAAACGTTTCCTATGTGCATAGTTTCCTTATTTAGTTATAAGTAAATTACCGCGCTAATAAGTCGACCAATGAGTTGGTCAACCGATGAGGAGCTTTGAATGTGAGTAAGCTGGCGTGAGTTTTTAACAGTAAATAAGAATCGCTATGCTAACTATTATCCATATTATTGCCTGCTCGAATTGAGCTTTTTTGCTTGCGTACTTCGATGTGCTTCGAATGTGCTTCAATTTTTTCGAAAGTAGGCTCAAAAGAAAGCCAATGAAACTGATCAGAAAGTTGGCTGAAGTCAAGATGATATTGAAATTTTAGTGGTTAAATTAAAGCAAACATAGGATGTTTAATTTAAATTTGGAAAAACGATACTTGGAATAAAAAAATAAAAAATTTTTTTCATTCTTCTGCATATTCGGTTGGTAGTACCCTTTGTCACCATCTCCGATCAATTTGGACCATTTTCAATGCCCCTAATGCATTATTAAATCAGAGTCCCATACCCCTTTAGAGGGTGGTCGTCGCATTTTAAGGCGAAAATGGGGTTTTCAAATGACCAATTGTAGCAAAAGTACAAATCTTCGGACCAAACATTACCTCTCTGATATATTTGAACAAAAATCTTGCATCATAAAAATAAATCAAAAGTGACGGATGGCTCGTCCCATCAGAAACGTGCTTACAAACTGATGGAATTATTTTTTTCAAAATGTATCTCCTCCCTGGTTTTTCAAGGTACAACAATGATTCATGACTTAAATTAACCGGACAGAACGTGAGCAGACCGCTGCCCAGAGTTTTTGGGAAAATTCTTTGATTTGGCTTCAGAATCACCAAAAAACAGTTTTTAACCCTATTTTAGGGGTCTCAATCAAAAGGTATCTCCTCCCTGGATTTTTAAGTCACACATTCGAAACCCACATGAATGTGCAGCTGAAAAGTCTGTGCACATCGGTGCGCAGAGTTTTGTCTAAATTTATGACTCGGTTTTCTGTAAATCGTGTTTTAAATTTCCAAAAATCAAGAAATTTCAACTTTTTTCATACGAAATATTTTTGAGTACCAAAATGCTTGTAATTTTCCATATTTTCAGAAAAAAGGCATAAAAATAAAATTGGGAAAATTTGTTTTTAGAACCTCATTTTGCGACGACCACCCCCTTAAAGGGGTCGGTGCATTTTGACAGATACGGATATGGGCTCTTGATGAAAAACCTTCTTACTGGGTTTATAATTTCTTCTCAATATACCACCAAAGTTATGTTTTATACTCCAGGCAACTTTTGTAACTACATAATTTTCGAATTATTGCTTTTTCATAAAATTTTGTGTTTGAATTAAACTTTTCGAATTCGACAAATTATGAGAAATTTTCGATTTAAGTTCCGAACATTATGAAAAAATTCCTTATTTTTCGTTCAAAATTTTCTTTCAATATTTGTTTCAAATTAACGAAAAAAAACTCTACGAAATGGCTGCTTTAGCTTTTCGACTAGATGACCTCATATTTTTTATATGCTCTTTGAAAAATCATATGACATGGTTGAGTGATTTTTGGTCAAAAATAATTAGAAATATTTTGAAAATTTTACTCATTTATAGTTCAAAAATTTTTAAACTAATTTTTTTGGAATCCTTAGCTGAAAATATTGGGAATGGCTACTTTCACTATACTTAAATATGCTTTCGTTTTGTTTCTTCGCTCTTGTTTATACTCTGAATCATACTTTTATGAATGAAAATACGGTTTGGGAGAAATCCATCGAAGCCCTCTTTAATCATAAATTAATTTTTTTTTTACACTTATACTTGCTCAATTGGTAAGCCGACCTGTTGACCATTTCAAATTTATTTTATTTAATTCACGAAAAAACATATTTCTTTCGATGTGCTCAAATTTCGGTTTTTTTCGTCTTTTTTCAAAAATTTAAATTTATTTCGATTTTGACTTAAAAATCGTATTAAATTTAAAATAAATAAATTTTCGATGGTCGACACGACCGTTTTTTTAAGGCTCCTAATTAATAAAAAAAAAAGGAATTAAATTTTGTTTAATTAAGACACCTTCGATAGCAAACGCGCGTTTTTTGAGTTTTTTTCAAAAGACGATTTTAAAGTAAATACAATCTGAAGAAATTCAGATTAAACAAAGTAAGCTAAAAAGTCGCAACTGGTGTTCGAAAAGTTTTTATCCGAAAATTTTGATAGGAAAAGTTTCCCATCAAGACAAAAACAATTGAAAAGTGCAAATCTGTCAAAATGTACCGACCTCCTTAAGGGGATTGAGGGTGCTTACATTTTTGTTGCTGGTTTCGAAAAGAAAGAACTTTTGATCAAAACATGACAAAATGTTTTTTATTATTTTGGATCGAAGAACAAAACCTTAAAATTATTCTGCAACTAAAATGAAACAAACATATCACTTAACCAACCGGTTATAGACATAACCAAAACGTTACTTTTTACAGCTCCGGTTAAATTTAGGCTTCAGTGTATTTCCAAAGAAAAATATATTTCTCTCAGATCATTTTTAAGGGGTGGCATCGATCCGGCAGATTGGTACATTTTTTCAGAGCGATAAATGAAAGAAAAAAATGTGAAAATTTATTTTTTTATTTTTTATCTTCAATAAAAGTGTCCATTCTTGCAAACATTTATATTTTTAATTTCTTAACATAACTAATTATCTGAGAAAATATAAAAAACCACTTTTCACTGTACATCCATTTCCAACTAAACTCGACTACAGATTTTTTTT
>SCLH01063341.1:132117-164110 GCA_004367855.1 Oikopleura vanhoeffeni
TTTTTTTTAAAGACGATATTAATAAACTTCAGACATTGTCGGGTGTTATGCGCTAAAAAGTCTTGTTTTTATGTTGCTTATTAAAAAATTTCCTTGATATGAAAGTTTTTTCCCATGAAAAATGGTTAAAAATGGCAAAAAGTAGAGAAAAACAACTTTTTTTGAGATAAAAATTGACCTTCAATTGCGTTTTGATATTAAAAAATGTTCTTACTATCTAAAGAAATGGCGCCTATAACACCCACAATTTTATTTGAAATTTTTGACCAGCATAAAATTTTTTAATATTTAGTGCCAAATGGCACTTATCGAGTGTACAGCCGAGTGTTAAAAATTTCATCGATAGTTTAGAAATGATAATCGCACGACCAACTCATTAGTTGACATACGGATATTTAATAGATACCAAAACATTTAATATGTGATTCTGCCTGATTTTTATGGAGAGTTAAAAAAACCACTAATAAAAAATTTTGGACTTGATTTGCAAGAAAGCAATTTTAATCTGAAATGTAGCTGGCTAGTATAGCCTATACAGTATAGGCTATACTGTATACTGTATAGGGGTGCGCCCTAACTGGAACACTTTTTTAGGTCGGTAAGTGTTCCAGTTAGGGAGCGATGACTGTAGGTCAAACATCTTGATGAAAAAATTACGATTTTTCATAAAAAATGGTTATTTTTCCTATAAATGCAGATAATTGTACTTTTGATATTATTTTCATGTCGATATACTAATCAAGTAACTCTGTGGACAATTTTTCATTGCTAAAATTAATTTTTGAAATAATTGAAATTTTTCGTAAAATACTTAAATTGAAAATTTTGTAATTTTACTTCCGAAAAAAAAATCTGCTCCTTTATACCAATTAATTTTTGTTTTAAGTGTCAAGCATGCACAAAACACTTTCCTAAAAACTGACTATTTTTAATTTTAATTGACTTAATAGGTCGCATTTGTTTTTTTTAGAAGTTAAAGATTAATAAAAAAAACTCAAAAAATCAACCCGCCGTAATATTTGAATAAAATTTCCAAAAAAATGAGTTATTTTTTAGTAATTGCCGCAAAATTCTTTATTATGTATATGGACGAGACAATTCTACGATGTTTTTTGCCTTTTTTAGATGGTTTTAAGTATGCTTGAGCCTATATCGAAAATTATCCTTATTGAGTCTTTCTCAGCACGCGTCATAATTTTGAGCCAGTGTCCAATCACAATACTCGATTGTCGACTTAATTAAAAAATCCCGTGATTTCATTGGTCACTTTCTCAAAGTTATGACGCGTGCGGAGAAAGACTCAATAGGGATAATTTTCGATATAGGCTCTGTGCTCACACAGGTTAACCCCCTCACACCCCGAGACATTTTAGAAAAAATCTGTAGATAAAATACCAGAAATCGCAGGTTACTTTTGATTAAGTCACTTTTTAGGAAAAAGTTTTCTGAATCTGCTCCATTTTCAATTTTTGATCTAACGTCTTAGATTAAATTTTTATTCTTCTACAAGTGATTTCGATAAATAATAAAGGTTAGGTTTTACTTTCGGTAAACACCTGTAGATTGAAGACCGAAAATTGCAGGTTATTTCTGAGGAAGTTACTTTTCAGGAAATTTAATTCTTAATCTTTGCCATTATTAATTTCTGTTCTGGCGTCTTTCATTTTTTTCAGAAATGAATTGACGTTCACTTTTTAAATGTCACTATTCTACAGGGTGAATAAAGTAAAAATGTAAATTAAATAAGACAAAAGTTTAATTCTATCTTTAATCTCGAGGATTAAAGACAAATAAAGTTGCAAGCACTTTTACTATTTGCGTAATAAGCGCTCAAAGTCCTGCCTTCAGATAGGCAATTGGTGTGAGGCGGTTAATAGTATCCCGGTTCCTACATTTTCTGCAGTTATTATGTCATAAAAATGCACCAAATCAATCGTTAATGTTTTGAAAGCACAAAACAACCCAAATAAGAACAACAAAAAAAATTCGAAATTTTTTCCATTTTTTTTTAGTATTTTATTCAAAATTTAGTGGAAAAATAACGTTTATTTCAATTTGACCCCTAAAACTTCAAAATTTTGGCTTGACGTTACCCAACTTTTTTTTCAGTGTTTCCCCAGCTTTCTTTTGAGCTCATATTATTCAAAGAATTCTCTACAGTCCCATAGAAACAATTTGTGAAAAAAATTTATAAAAAGTCATCAAATGTGAATAAGAAAATTAAAAATTCTCTCATTTTCGCCGATTCTCACAAACAAGTGCATAAGTAACACGAATTTAGGGTTAATTTGACATTTTAAAATTTTAAATATAAAACCGTCGCCAATTTGAGTATCAAATCTGCAAAAAAAATGTAATGGTTTTATTAAAATTTTTACAAAATCAGCTTCATAAAAATAAAAAAAGAATGATTTTTGATAACAAAGTTCAAGCCCAATTTCAAGTTCACCGTATAAGCTTGTGAGTACCCTCAAAAGAATCAGAGAGGTCGACTTTCAAATAAAAATATTAGCAACTAGGAGTCAATTATGTACTAAACGGTCATTAAAGAGCGAAAAATGGTCAAAATTTTTGAGATTTCACAGGAGAATTGACAATCCCGGATTGACAATCCCGGATTGTTGCTCTCTGTCGACCTTTCAGTACATAATTGACCCATAGTTGCTAATATTTACATCAGAAAGTCGACCCATCCAGTTATTTTGAGGGTACTTACGAGTATCTACGATGAACTTTGAAATTTACGGTAATTTAATATACGGTACACAATATACGGTATTTTGAAAAAGTACTCAAATTACATAAAAAAAAAATTTGGGGAGGAGCTTCAAACTTTTTAAGACTTTTCTCATTACATCAAAGTCCGAATAAAGTCACGTGACGAAATAATTCAAAAATAAGGTTTTGCATATCTATTAAGGGGTCCTCTGGTCATTTCTAGCCACTTTTTTGGACAACATTTTTAAACAATTCGGCTTTTGAAAACGACTCACCCGATTAAGTTCTTTAATGGCTCAAACTGAGCGCAATTATCTAGTGAATAAGACGGTAAATAAATAAGTCTTCATCAGATTTTTTTGTAATTTTTTTTGAGATTACTGAAATTGTTTAATTATCAGTTTTTGTTGAAATTTTTTTGAAACAATGGGCTGATTCGGACTATTTTTTAAAAATTATTATTCTCTGAAAATTTGCTTAGTTTGAATTATCTAAGAACGCAATCGAATAAGTCGTTTTTAAGAGCCGAATTTTTAAAAAATTTTGGCTTAAAAAGTGGCTAATAGTGACCAGAGGACCCCGTAATTGATATGTCATAAATTAATCCTTATTTCTTGAAAAATAAGATCACGTGACGTTGTTGGAAAATATTATTATGTTCAAAACTCTTAAATTAGGTGTTTATTGGCCCAAAAATTTTTTCGACGTAATTTTATCACTATTGCATAATCAGGTCAATTTTTTAGTTTTCTTGTGGCAAAGATCGTACTCACATAAAAATTTGCTATTTTCTGAGAAATAAAATGTTCGAAAATTTTTGAAAAAATTTTGGTCATTTTGACAAACAAAATGCGTAGGCGGAACACTTCGTAAGATGAAAATAATTTTAATTTAGTCATTTTAATTTAAAACTTAGAATTTTGACCGCTGCGCACCCTATCTATGTCACATAGTCTATATGTGTTTTCTGAAACACTCTCGTGCAGGTGGGGGGGGGTAGGACATCTCGTGCAGGTGGGGGTTAAGCATCATCTTGGTGAAAACTTATCGCTGAGATATTTGATATACAATTTGTCTATTTCTTATTTGACTCATATAGTTAATATTTTTTTTTCAATTTATATCAAAATTGGAAATTTACCAACCTTTTATATTTTGGCTTTGTTCGTAAATGCCCGTATATATGCGGAATGTACCAATGTTACATGCCTCAATAGGTAATTCGTAATACCTTTTTGCTATAATTACATGTATAATATTAAATAATTACATATATTATATATTCTATCACTACTTTAGGGGGTGGTCGTCGCATTTTAAGGGTTCTTCAATAGCCAATTGTCGCAAAAGTACAAATCATTGGACCAACGTTTACCTCTCTTTAATATATTTAAACACAAATCTTGCATCCTAAAAAAAATCGAAAGTGACAAATGGCTCGTCCAATCAGAAACGTGCTTACAAAAGTGACGGAATTATTTTTTCAAAATGTATCTCCTCCCTGAGTTTTCAAGGTTCAACAATGATTCATGATTTGAATTAACCGGACAGAACGTGAGCAGACCGCTGCGCAGAGTTTTGGAAAAATTCTTGAATATGGCTTCAGAATCACCAAAAACAGTATTTTGCACATGTTGACATAGGGTCAAAATAATGTTTTTGGGAATTCTGAAGCCAAATCAAAGATGTTTTCCAAAAACTCTACGCAGCAGTCTGCTCGCGTTCTGTCCGGTTAATATATCATGAATCATTGTTGTACCTTGTAAACTCAGGGAGGAGATACATTTTGAAAATTTGTTTTTTGTCAAAATGTATCTCCTCCCTGAGTTTTTAAGGTACAACAATCATTCATAATTTAAATTAACCAGACAGAACGCGAGCAGATCGCTGCGCAAAGTTTTTGTAATAAATCTTTGATTTGGCTTTAGAATTCACAAAAACATTATTTTGACTCTATGTCAACTAGTGCAAAATACTGTTTTTTGGTGATTCTCAAGCCAAATCCAAGAATTTCTCCTAAAACTCTGCTCAGCGGTCTGCTAACGTTCTGTCCGGTTAATTTAAATCATGTATCATTGTTGAACCTTGAAAACTCAGGAAGGAGATACATTTAAAAAGAAAATTTGTCACTTTTGTAAGCACGTTTCTGATTGGACGAGCCATCCGTCACTTTCTATTTTTTTCAGGATGCAAGGTTTTCGTTTGAATATATCAAAGAGGTAAAAGTTGGTGCAACGATTTGTACTTTTGCGACAATTCGCTATTGAAAACCCCTTAAAATGCGACGACCACCCCCTAAAAAGTTGAAAATAAGGTATAACAATAATTCATGACTTAAATCAACCGGACAGGACGTAGGCAGATCACCTGCGATAGTTTTGGAAAAAATTCTTGGATTTGGCATCAGCATTATGAGAAACCGTAATTTGACCCTATTTGAGAGATCTCAATCGAAATGTATCTCTTCCCTGGATTAAAAATGTACAAGTTCGAAACCTACTGTGCAGCTGATGAGTCCGTGCAGATCACCTTAAAAGTTTTGTCGAAATTTGTTTCTCGATTTGTCATAAATCGAGTTTTAGTTTTCCAAAAATCAAGAACTCAAAAAAACGAGTACTCAAATGCTTGTCCATATTTTTATACAAAAGCCAATAAAATAAAATTCGAGAATTTTTTTTCCTGAACCTTCTTCAGCGACGACCACCCCCTTAAAAAAGACTGAAAGCTAAATGGTTCTAAAAATTCCCAAACAAGTTATAATCAACCAACTTGGTTGAACCAAGTACTGTCCGAATATTCAAAGTAATGACCGATTTGTGTATTTTATAAAATATTAAAAATCACTTCGACAAAATTAAATGCTAGCATTTTAGGTGGCGCTAGATAAAAAATAATTTAAATGGAGCATGAACTGTAAGATCCTTATTAACATAAAACTGCCTGAAATTGATGACCAATCTTTTTTCTTACTCAAATCATCTAATGTAGATTTTTAAATACAAGTTTTCAACTGGAAACTACCTGGAACATTCATAAAACCAAAAACAAGCAAAGAAATTGATAATTCCAAGTAATATCCTCATCAAATCCTAAAAACGTATTTTTCTGCTGGAAGATCTCGAAATATCAAAAAGTTTCAAGAAGCCAACATCTTAACGTCAATTTGATGACACTTTCACAAGTGGCAGTAGAGCAAATTCTTATTTTTTCACTCCAGCGCCACCTGTTGTAAAATTGGTTTAAGTTTATTATACTTTTCCCTTGAAAACCAATGATTGTGCATCTTTACATCATACTTTTTAGCGCCACCTGCGCAAAAATACAAATTTTGGTCTCGAGAAAATTTTCAAAAACCTATATAAAGAGCAATCTCAAAAATTCAGAAAAATCTATTATCAGATGCAGGCCAACATAACTTTTCTATTTTTGGCTTTTGGATTTTTCTGGACTTTTCAAACAAAATTTTTTAGTGCTAAAATGCTGGTTTTTCGGGGGTTTTTCAGTCACTGATTGCAACTTTTCACGATTCAAAATCAGACAAACAGAGCGACTAGAACGCTATCTAGATTAGCCAAATTGTAAATTACTTTTTATCTTGCTTTGTTCGATGTACAAATTAAGAGGGTTGTGGGTGTAAATAAAACAAGAGTAAAAGAAAATTGTTTCTTTGTTCTTGAATCGTGGGAAAAAAACTATTATGAACAAATATAACGCTCTGATTGGTCGCTCAGAGACAAAGCCAACCCCCGCAACTGCATCATTGTGTTGTTATTGTTTTTCTCCCACCTGTGCATAACAATTATATATAGAATGAATCTGTTTTTAACGCTTAAAACCGACAGAGAATTCCCCTTTCAACTTACGAGAATTTTTGCAGACGTCATACGATTCATAAATAGTATGTTACATTTAATTTGAAGCAAAATTGACCGAGAATAAACATATTTTCTGAATTTCATTTTTACCGCCTAAAAACCGAAGGAGTTTTTTTTAAACAGGAAGAATTACCAACTATTTGAAAACGTCGTACTTTCACGAAACATCTTTGTTTGAATCAATTTAAAGCAAAATTGACCGAGAATTAACTACTTTTGTGAATTGAGAACATATTTTTACCGGTTTTTCAGTACGGCACTGGTGAGCCACCTTTCACCAGAATAAAAAAATGTACTTGCAGTTGATAGAGAAGGTTTTAATCTCTAGTATTTTTTTTCTTGTTAATTCTTATCTGCCCGTTATCGACCCTTCCAGTCCAGCTGGAGGAGAGGGCTCTTTCCCCAGCAATTTCAACATTCTACACCCACAACCCCCTTTAGTCGCTAGCGACACTGTAAGATATCCCGTTCGTAGAATTTTCTTGCACATAGATATTCCCCATAAAAAAGTACTTTTTAAATGCATCAATCAGAAACTTGCATCAAAAAATCTTCAAAAAGTTTTCACTCATGATTATCTTGTAAAAGTTTTAGGCATCTAGCATTGGAATCGAGGATGTTTCATTTTTTAAACTATGCTTATTTCATGCGGCATGAATCATGCCCTAATAAATTATTACTGATAATGATATAAGTTGTTACGTTAATTTATAGTTACAGTCATCGCACCCTAACTGGAACAACCTTAACTGGAACACATCGCTCTAACTGGAACACTTTTTGAGGTCGGTAAATGTGTCCCTAACTGAGACAGTAAAAAGGTGCTTTTTGAACTCATGGATATATTTTTGAAAGGCCCCAAAAAGCAGAATTTCAGATTTTTTTTTCTAACGAACTTTTTTATTTGTTTTCAAGAATTGCTCCCAATTATTATGGCGTTTGAAACATATTAAAGAGGAATATGAGATGAGAATTATTTTGCTTATTACATTTTTGAATTCTAGATATGGCACTAGATTATATTTCAAAAAACCTAACGTGATAAAATATAGTTGATAACTCATATAAGCATATATATGAGCGCTAAAAAACTACGACATAAAATTCTAAACATCCCGCCGAATTTGCCGAAAAGTTTTTCAAGAAAATTCACAATTTTGACGCATTAACCACGGGTTTGAGCGGTTTAGAAATTCGAACCAAGATAAAACCAATGCAAACTTAAATAACAAGTTAAAAAAAATGATATAAACTGCTTACTTTCGAATTTAACCACAACATAAAGCAATTTTAATCTGTAATGTAGCTTTCTAAGCAAAAGTAAAGGGATGCGCCCTAACTGGAAAACATCGCCCTAACTGGAACACTTTTTTAGATCGGTAAGTGTTCCAGTTAGGTAGCGATGACTGTACGTTAAAGTTACGTTATAGTTACGTTATAGTTACGTTAAAGTTACGTTATAGTTACGTTATAGTTACGTTATAGTTACGTTATAGTTACATTATAATTACGTTATAGTTACGTTATAGTAACGTTATAGTTGCGTTATAGTTACGTTTCGTTAATTTGTTAAGTTATAACGCAAGCATTATAACTTTAACCGTAATATTACAACACGTAATGGCCCATAACGTGTTGTAATATTACGGTTTAAGTTATAATGCTTGCGTTATAACTTAACAACTTAACGTAACATAACAATAACGTTACTATAACTTATGGGTATGATTTGATAAAATTCGAAGTATGTCGATTACTACCCGAAAATATCAAATTAAATATAATAATGATCAGATTACTGCTTCACCAAGAGATATAAAAAAAAATGTCCTAAGCAAATTTTCCTCTCCACAGATGATTAAGCGTTAGTATGCCGAAAAATTAGCTGATACTATTTATAAAGATACTGTATCTTGGATACAGTTTGGAGTTGATGCATATCACGAAAAATAAATATGATGAGCAAATTTTTTCGATTTATTTTGTCTATAAAGGGAAATTGTTTTACGTAATACTAAAGTTAAGGTAAATCAGAATGTAGATACCTTATGCTAAATAAGATTATATCAGAATCCTTTTTATTAAAAAATCTAAATTATTATGTAAATAAATCTATTGTTTGTTCTTAAATTTTAAATAAAAATATTTGACGATAAATAGAACGTTTTGGCCTTTTTCGATTGAATTTAGGCGTTTTTTTTGTTTTAGTATCGATATTAGAGTGGCCGCGGTCTGCCAGGACCGATTTTGAAAGTCCTGGAAGACCCCAAATGACTCATGGGATCGATAGACGAGTAAATAAGAAGAAAATGATCTGCTTACAATTTTTTCCAAAAATGCCTAAAAATAACCAAAAAACGATTTTTAAGATTATTTTTTTGTTTAAGGGGGTGGGTGTCGGTTTTTTTGAGCCCTTTATAAAATTTAAATTTATTGATTAACATTAATATCGGTTATGACTAAAAGTTGGACCCAGGGAATCTCATGGTGGCAATTATTTTTTTTAAAACAATCTAGAACAAAAAATCTAGAATTTTCAAAATTCGAATATTTTTTTGCTTTAACCTGCATAAAAAACCGTATTCCACCATGATATGAACATTTTTTATTGGTTAATATGACCACCGAAAACGATGCATGACATTAAAATTATCGGAAATGTCTTAAATCGAATTCTAGAAAATTAATTATTTGTAAGCAAAAATGTTAAACCTAATTATCCGAATTTGACGCTGATTGGTTGAAAATTTTGATAGCTGTAAGCCAACTTTTTGATCAGTAAATCTCAGCTTCAATTTGGTGGTACTTTTTGTTTCTGATCAGACGAACTTTTTTTTTCGAACTTTTCATTTCCGGTTCACTTTCATTCATTTTCTAGAATTCTAGATTTTATTCAAAAAATTCCTTCTCATCACTTTTACCGCATTTATTTATCTACCTTATTCGAAAAAAAAATGGCTTCATTCTAAACATTCGTCTAAAAGAAAAGATAGAGTTGAAGTCGAAAAACTGGCAAAATCGCGTTTAAGTGAGATTCTAGAAAAAAAAGTCCAAAAATCGAAAAAATTCCTTCTCTCATTTTTTGTTCTATTTATTGCTACTTTGTGTAAATTTTGAAGACGCTTTGTTATGTGGGGTCTAAAGAAGGATAGATTTTAAAACACCGTTTAGTGCTCTAGAATAGACTCACCACCTGGTGGTGGGACGTAACAAGGTTGACTTTGAGATGTGTAATCGTTAGACGAAGGCTAGATCTACAAACGGTATTCCTCAGATTTTTTACCACGCCCTAGATTTGATCTGAGGGCGTGATTGAAAGGTACCAAAAAAGCGACAACCCACCCCCTTAATTGGCTTTTTTTTGTGAAAAAGGATTTCCACAAAGCCAAATTTAATTTTATAGTATAGAATAGAATGTTTTTTCAATGAATCAAACAAAAAAAAGTACTCCTTGGCCCGCGCCCGAAAAAATAGAATTTTTTGGTGAGTCGACTTTCATAAATTATTAGAAAGGAACCGTTCCATCTGGCGACTCGATCTGTTAAAGAGCTTTATCAAATTTATCTGAAACTCATTTGTATATGGAATTTATATTAGAGAAGACCGAAAATGACCTTTAAAAATTCCAAAAATTGCCCACAGCTGTCGCTAAAGAGCAATTTTTTCGGAATTTGAGCTTTTTAGGAATTGACAACTATATTTGAAAACCAGTAGTTTGTTTCTAGAGTGAATTTATACCAAGGAACACGAAAAGACCTTTGTTAATTTTTCAAAATCACCACAAGTGTCACTAGAGAGCAAAATTTTGAAATTTGAGAATTTTTTAAAATATAAACCGTTAAAATAGAAAAAGTCAGTTTCTTGGGTAAATCAATATCAGGACCATGGAAATGACCTCTGAAAATTTAAAACTGACCACAATTGTCGCTAGAGAGCAAAATAATATTGAAAAAATGTATGTCTGAGCGCTGGTAATTGCAGAGAATAAATAGACAAAATTATGTTCAGAATCAAATAATTAATTTATTACAAATATATCAGCCGTTAATGGTTGTTTTAAAATGGTTGTTTAAAAACAGGCAGCTGCAGAGTAAATTATTGAATTGACGCAGTAATGACAAACAATTGTCTTGACCTTTAGTCACGGAAATCGATACATTATTATGTCGATTTTAAGCCCGCTTTTGTTTTTTGGGTCAAAACTTCACTCATGGATCGCTAAAGAATATCTTTGGAATCAAAGAAAAAAAAAGAAAATTGTCAAACATTTGAAAAAAATAGTCATATTTCTGAAAAAATGACGAATTTAAAGAAAAATTAGAAAAAGGCTAGTCAAATTTGAATAAAATGTCAAATTTTAAGAAAATTCTAAATTTTCTAAAAAAATTTACAAATTTTTAAAAAAATTATCAAATTTTTATAAAAATTATCTAATTTTTGATAATATTTTCAGAAAAATGGTCAAATTTTCAAAAAAAATTGTCAAATGCATAATAAAAATTGGCAAATTTGAAAAAAATGTCAAATTTTAAAAAAAAATTTTCAAATTTAAAAAAAAATTGTCAAATTTCTAAAAGAAATTGTCAAATTTCCAAGAATAGGAAATTAAAAAAATACAGTCAAATTTTGAAAAAATTGTCGGATTTTGAAAAAATTCCAGAATTTTACAAAAATTGTCAAATTTTGTGAAAATTGTCAAACTGTAAAAAAAAGGTCAAACTTTAAAGGAAATTTGATTAAATCAGTCAATTTTGTCAAAATTGTGTAATTATAAAGATTGTTTAATTTCGGAAAAAAATTGTAAAAAATTGTCAAATTTTGAAAAATAGTAAAATTCTGTAAAAGATTAAAAAATTCTTAAAAAATTGTCTAATTTTTGTAAAAAAATTGTCTAATTTTTGTAAAAAAATTGTCAAATTTTAATAAATAATAGTCAAATTTTCTACAAAAATCGCATAATTGGCAAATTAGAAAAAAATTTGTTAATTCTTCTAAATAATTGTCAAAAATTCTACAAAAATCGTCAAATTCAAATAACAATTTTCAAATTTTATCAAGAAATTGTCAAATTTCCAAAAAATAAAATTTTCTTAAAAATAGTCAAATTTTGTAAAATTAATATATTTTTGAAAAAATTGTCAAATTTATGTAAAAATTGTTAAAATTTTCAGAAAAATTTTAATTTTGTAATAAAAAGTTGTCAACTTCTATCCGGAAATTGTCAAATTTAAAAAAAAATTTAAAACAATAATTCAATTTGAAAAAAATTGTCTAATTTTGAAAAGATCGGCAAATTTTTAGAAAAATTGTTTAATTTTAAAGAAATTCTGAGATAAATTCTCAAATTTTAAGAAAAATTGTCAAAATTTAACTGGTGTCAATTTTTCTGAAATTTGAAAATTGTCAAATTTTATATTTAAATTTCTTTATTTTTCGAAAATTTCACTGTTTTTTCAAAAGTTTAATTTATTTGAAATTTGACATAATTATAAAAAAATTAACGATGACAATTTTTTTTAAATTTAACATTTTTCTTCAAAGTTTGCCAATCTGTTACAAAATTTGACAATTTATCTTAAAATTTTACGCTATTTCTAAAAATTTCAATTTTTTGAAATTTGAAAATTTCTTGATAAATTTGTCAATTTTTAATAAAAATTAAACAGTTTTTCTAAGAATTTGCCAATGTGATTTCAAATTAAACAATTTTTCTCAGAATTCGACAATTTTTGTAATAATTTGACAATTTTTGTAAAAATTTGACAATTTTTGTAATAATTTGACAATTTTTGTAAAAATTTGACAAATTTTGTAAAAATTTGACAATTTTTGTAAAAATTTGACAATTTTTTTATAAATTTGACAATTTTTGTAAAAATTTGACAATTTTTGTAAAAATTTCACAATTTTTCCAAAAATGGACCTTTTTTTTGTAATTTCACAGTTGTTTTCAAATTTTGCCGATCTATTACAAAATTTGACAATTTTATGCCCAATTGGAGATAAATTGTAGATTTCAGGTCAACTTGACAGCTGATTGGTCCATAAGCGATGCTCAAACTTTTCTTCATCATAATTGTAGATTTTGGAAAAGCGCGTTCCTGATTGGTGCTAATAATGACGCATTTAGTAGTAGGTGTACATATATTTCTCATTAATTCAAATTTTCAATTATGCCCATACACTTGGCTCTTCAGTGAATTACAAAAAACACTGCTTATTTGCTACTGTAGAAACTTAATCGTCATTTTTGTCTTTCTAATTGATGCCGAGAATATTGAAACTCGCTCGTGTCATGACTCATGACATGTCACGTAGTCGAATGATTCACAATACTTCAGTAGGCGATCTCTTTAAAATCCTTGTGCTACATTTCATCAATAAAAGCGTGTGTGGCTCAAAGCTACAATTGACTTTTAATTCCAAACTTGAAAATGGCACAATTGTAGAAATGAGACAAGACATCTACAATTTATCTTAAAATTTTACTTTATTTTCAAAAATTTATATTTTTTGGATATTTGACAATTTCTTGATAAAATTTGACAATTTTGAATACAAATTTGACAATTTTTTTAAAAACTTGCCAATGTGTTTTAAAATTTTTTTCCAAATTCGACAATTTTCTTCGAAATTTCACTGTTTTTTTTAATTTAATTTTTTTCTTAATAAATTGACAATTTTTATCATGAATTGGACAATTTTTTTCAAAAATTTGACTATTTTTCTGTAAATTTGAAAATATTTTCAAAGATTTGTTTTTTTTTAAATTTGATAATTGTATACAAATTATTTTTAAAAAATTAAGAATTGTATTCAAATTTAACAATTTTTAGTCAAATAAGACGATTTTTCTAAACTTTGACTTTTTCTGTAAAATTTGAACAATTTTTTTTTCAAAATTTTAAAACTTTTCTTTAAATTTGACAGTATTTTAATCGTCGGAAATCTTTCTAAAACATTATATGTTTTCTAGGAATTTAATTTTGTTCAGAAAAAAAAACATCAGGCTTATTTTAAACTTTTCGAATTTAAATTTGCTTTTAAAATGACGGAAAGATTTGCAAGCTGTTCAATAAAAATTCCCTGGACATAGGATTATTCGCCAATTTGTGTGAACATATTGAACTGAACATTTTAAACGCAAAAGACCTGATGTGCGAAAAATAAGGTTCGAGTCCCAAGTTTTTTGCAAAATCCCGCGAAAAAAAATCCCAAAAACTTGGAAATTCATGGAAAAAAATCGTTTTGACGGTTGAATTACATAATTTTCACTCAAAATATTGGTGGTTGATTTTTTTATTTTAAACTATTTTTAATCATTGACCGAGATATTAGGACAGGTTCTTCATTTTTTGATATAAATTTTTTTTTCTTTGATTTTCCGAAAGATATTGCTTTTTAGCGCTCCATGAGCGAAATTTTGACCCAAAAGAAATAGCGGGCTAAAAATTAAACATAATTTTAGTCAGAAAAATAAAGTTAATTTATTTCCACTCACAATACCGACCAATCAAGGAAGGGACAAACAAGTTTTGAAGATTTTTGGTTCAATGTCCTAATTTTAACCTTATTTTGAAAATAATTATTGAAAAAAAATGTCCCTGTTGATAGGATTATTTGAAATTTGTGCGGAAATATAGTACTTAATCAGTTTTGACCGTAATAGATCCTGTATATGCGGGAAAATAAGGTTTGAGTAAAAATATTTTGAAAAAAACCCGTCAAAAAAAATCCCAAAAACTTGGAAATTCACGAAAACATTCGTTGCGACGTTAAATTACATAATTTTACTCAAATGTTTTGATGGTTGTAATTTCAAACCCTTTTTTAATCATTGACCGAGATACAAGGACAGATTTTTCATTTTTGTTATTAGTTTTGAAGCTTCAAAATTTATTCAAAAAATTAATTTTGTTGAAGATAATCAAAAATGAAATTGGCTCTAGCACCACTTGTGATTGTCCCAGACCTATAGTTGCTAATACTGTTTACAGAAAGTCGATGATTGCGCATCTTTTGAGTATACTTTATCACAAATCTGAAAAAAATCGATTTTTTCGGCAACCTGTCTTACTCAAACTGTCTTAACTTTTTTATCGCGGGCCAACGAATGTTTATTTTTGCGTTAATATGTAGAACACAGTCGAGGCTACAAGGCATAGCAAAACTAGATAGAAATTCCATTTCCGGGGTCAAAAAGTACTTTTGAGCACCTTTTTTTTCAGCCAATCAGGAACCGCCAAAAATTAGAAAAAAATTTTTCGAAAATTAAAAAAAAATAATCTCCGTGAAATTTCCTACAAAATGGCTTCCTCGATTTTTTCTGATTTTTAGCCCTTCCCAGAAATGCTTCAGACCGCGGCCACTCTAATCGATATATAATTATTTTTGGATAGTTGATTAGTTTGTCTGAGTAAAAGATAAGATTAAATGAATAAATGTGTGGAAGAGACTGCGATTGATAACGCGACTCATTGTCTAGATATCTCGCTTTTTCAACTTACCTGAGATTTGAACCGTTATCACAAAAGTTATCCCCCCCTGACGATGTCTATTCCCATCACAAAATTGGTCTCGTATAAGGCCAAAACGTGCTATGCTCTAAGCAACTATATTGTATAAAATATTGGGAAATAAGTTGAATCAGACCAAAATTTTGAAAAAAATTTCAGGAACTATCTAATGCATTTTTTAAAGAGCGTCTACATTTCTTGGAATGATATAGTTTAGGTCTAGAAGGCCTCGCTTACAAAACGGCGAGACCTCTACGAGTTAAAATATATCTTGGTTACATAACAATAATAATGAGAATAAAACTTTCAAAGATTCTCTTGGATCTAAATTTACCTTTATATCGAACAATTCTCTAACTTCGTGGCGTCGTAACCAGCGTTAATCATAATTGTCAAAACTCTGCTCGAAATGACGCCGTTCTCGATTACTGAAAATGGCGGCGCGGGAAAATTGAAACTGACAATCGACTTTGGAGCCGAAACGCCCTCCCAGCTACCGAATTTGAAGAAAAAAGTACATTGATCCCAGCCACAAGCACCTACGCTTTTTTCGTGACGGGGCAAATATACGCCGTCCCATTTTTGACACGTCATATTGGTCGGCGTAGAAAAGATGCGCGCCAATACATACATAGTAGGTATATCATACCCACGACTCAAAAGTGCCTTCATTTGACCTTACTGATAATTATCGCCTAAAGAAAATAGGAATTCGGAATATGAACCGTTTAAACTCGAAAGGCCGGAATTTCCATTAAATTCTTTTTTTACGTCGTACCGGTTAATAACCTCTACAAAATTTGCGTAAACGGACAGCTCAATCGCCAGCTTTGTTTAGTGAGGGTTTTCTCTATGAAACCTCACTCGTCCGTTTTCGTAACGTTGCGAAAAATAATCGCGAGCACGCATTAATTCTGTATCGGCTTCCTCTTGCGTCGAAACAACGGTGCTCACCAACTTGGTGAGATCCTCAAATTCACTAAGGAGGCAGCAGAGTTAATCGGGTACTAATCAGTACATTACAGTAATCACTGTAATTTGGTATAATTTTACTAGAATAAAATTTATACGTCCAGTCGCTGAATTCTAGAACTCGGATTACTTAAATTTAAGCTGAATATTTTTTAAGCCGCGTGAATTGAAATACTATAAATCTTTAAAGTTTCCTTATAACTAAAAAGAACTCTGTCTTAAAAGTTTTTTGTATGACTGAACCGGCCGGTATACCGGTTCTAAAACCCAGAATTTCCAATTTTCAAAATAGCTGCATCTGGCTCTCGGATATCAAAATTTTCTCTTTTTTTGTAAATTCACTTAAATTTCTTAGCTTAACAGACTTGCGAGAGTTTTTAACATTATTCATTAAATGGAACGAAATTCCAAAAATAAATAGGTGTTTTAGCACATGGTCGCTCAAAACGATGCATCTAGTTCACCGACACCAGATTTTTTTCTAAACAAAAGCACTTTTTCAAAAGTGTACAAATACAAGACCTGCGAGCCGTTTCGAAAATATAACTTATAGTTTTGCTTTTATACGCAGTCAAAGTCCCGTGACCTTTAAACACCCGATATTTAAGCTAAATTTGAAATGATCTGAATTTTTTTTTCGAAATTTACAAATTTGTTATTTTCATTTTCAAGATCTTATTCCTAGTGAACTAATGCAACAAAAATTTGAGCAAAATAATTATTACTTAAAAAGATACAGTGCGGTTAAGAAAGATATAACTTAGAAAAATAGAGAATTAGAAATTTTTTAGATATCGAAAATTTTTATTTTTTATATTTTTGGAAGAAAACCAGCCACGAAAATAAGAATGCAGCTAAAATTAGCGTTCTATCAGTCCTGAGTCTCGAGAAACAGCCCCCGTCGGATACCCCAAATATCTGGATCTAAGAAAATATTTTAAATTTTTCTTTCTGATTTTTTTATTTTCATTCTCAAGATCTAATTCATAGTGAACTGATGCATTAAAAATTAGAGAAAAATAATTTTTACTTCAAAAGATACAGTGCATTTAACGTTAATGTAACTTGGACAATAAAGAAAATTTTGAAATTTTTTAGATATCAAAATTTTATTTCTTATATTTTTGGAAGCAAACCAGCAACGAAAATGAGAATGCAGCTAAAATTAGCTTTCTATCACTTCTGAGTCTTGAAAAACAGCCTCCGTCGGATAACCCCTTAAAGACGAAAATCAAAAAATATATTTTTATTATATATTTTTTAAAATTTTTATACTTTTCACCCAACAAATTTACTTTAAAATTAAGAACTTAAAATGAAAAGCTATGTTTTTCTCGAATGGTTAAGAGACGCCGCGGATGTGCAGGCGTCGCCGGGGAAAATTGGGCGAAAGGGTGGAAAATTTAAGGTTGTAAAATTTTAAGGCTAACCTCTCATACGCAGTTACAGATGTGAGGATGCCATTTTTCTTTTGACAATCGGATAAAATTTAATCGCCACGCTTGCTTCGGCTGGCTGGAAATGATCGTCGTTCTTGAGGTCTGAGAACATATGAACGAAGTTAACCAAACAAAGATCATGCAGTTTTTTGACTGAATTTTAATTGACCAAGGTAATGTCTATTAAAATTCGACGTCTCGTCTCGACAAAATCTACATCAGGTTCGCGTAAAAGGCCAAGCATTGCGGACCGATTGACAGTACAATTTACAAATTATTTTTTCTGAATTTGAAATATATTTTGTAGTCGAGATTGCAGTTTTCGAATTTATATGAAACTATATAAAGCTATTTATAAAGCGAATTTATATTAAGCTATATGTAGCTATATAAAGCTATATGTGTGGACTAGCCGATGCAGGAGTAATTACAAATTAATTTATACTTTATGAGTATACTTGTCATTTTTTCTTCAATTTATTGATAATTTCGGCTAGCTTAAAATTTCGATAATTATGACTCATGTGAGTTTAATTATAAGGACGGTTTGAATATAAAAGAAAAACAAAGGGCACGTTAATTTAACAATAAAAGCACTATTTATTTTCGTCATCTCGAGTTGATTTTCCGAAATTTTTAGTCGTAGTGGTTACTATTCATTTCAATTATTAGTTTATTTTCCCCTGCTAATAAGATAATTTTTTTGAGCTTGGAAATAAGAAAATAAATAATTGAACATTTTTCATCTTATTATTGCTTTTTAAGCGCGCTTTAAGGGGGTGGTGATAGTGATTTTTGGGATTTCAGTGGCTTCGAACGGTTAGACAAATGCAGACTGAACATTTTTGAAAAGTACATTCGGAAGATCTATCTTTGATCTCGCGATTCCATTAACAGTTAGTACCACGACCCACCACCATCTGGTTAACAGCGGTTATAAGCCTCGAGTCACTCAGCTTTTTTCAAGAAGAAGCACAGCGATCCTAGAGCATTATATGCGGAAAGTTTGGACGTTTGGTGGAGAAGCCAGAAAATTGTCTATTGTGAGTGAATCGGCCTCTCGCTTCATCTTTCTCCATTTCTGCCTTAGCGGTCGAGCAACGTGAATGTGCACCGATACAAGGGGTTTTTCAGACGTTTTGATAAAGAGCTTTTGTGAAAAGTGCCAAGAAACGTCATTTTCTCGGACTGTAACAGAGCGTGAAAGTCGACAATTTGAATATGAGTGAGTTAGAAAATTAAATCACCAAAAGATTTCCTTTGGTACGGTTTGCTGGAAACATATTTAGCACTATGGATTCGGAATTTTGAACACAGCGGATTCTAGAAATAAATTAAAGTTTTTCATCAAAATTATTTTTTGATCTCTAGCACCGTTTCTGTTGTACTTTTAACCCTTGGAATCACAGATCCGATATATCGGCTCAAGCCTACCTAAAACCTTCTAAAATGAGCAAAATAAATTTCGTCGATCCGTATCGAAAATCGAACCAGATCGAAAAATAGATACGTATCGAAAATTGAACCATATGATATGGTCCATATCGGAAAATTTGATAAGTATATTTTCAAAAATGAAGTTTGAGCGGAATTTTTAGAAAATTGACCGCAAATTTTAACAATTTTCTGATAAGAACGCAAATTTTTATAATTGACGCTCACATTGGAAATTTTATGGTTTGACCGCAATTTTTAGAAAATTGACTGTAAATTTGAGAATTTAATGATGAAACCGCAAATTTTGGAAATTTGATGGTTTGACCGCTTCTTTGAAAATTTAATGGTTCGACCGCAATTTTGAAAAAAATTGACCGCAAATTATTATAATTTTATGATAAGACCGTAAAATTTGGAACGTTATGGTTTGACCGCAATTTTGAAAAAAATTGATCGCAAATTTTAAAAAATTTATGTTAAGACCACAAATTTTCGAAATTGATCGCAAATTTTCGAAATTTTTCTGCTTGACTGCAATTTTATGAAATTGACCGCAAATTTTCGAAAATTTATGATTAAACCGCAAATTTGGACATTGAATGCTTATATTAGAAATTTTATGCTTTGACCGCAATTTTAAGAAAATTGACCTGAAAATTTTGGAAATTGACTCTATTTTTTTTAAATTTTGTAGCAAATTGACCGCATTTTTAATATTTTGAGAATTTTCTTTCTTATTTTTTCGAATTAAACAAAAAACGTGAATATTTTTTAAGCAGTCATATACGTGTGCAATTAGTAGGCAAATCGAAGATTTCACTGGCAACCAAAAAATTAAACTTATGATTAGTTATCTCAAACGAACTTCTAGCGTGACACCTGTAAATATATGAAACTGCCAAATTTCATAAAATATGAAATACAAAATGATGATTTGCAGTCATTATTAAATAATGACCGCTGGTCGGAAATGTTTAGAATGTCTTGGTGCCGAGAGATAGTTTGACCATTTCGTCGATTTTGAAGATTATTTCCGGTAATTACACATAAATAAATTTTACATACATACATGATATACTATACGGATGAGTATATTACTTCTTTGTGTACTTATTTTATTTTTATAATTAATTTCAATAATTATTGCATTTAAATACTATCAAAATTGTACTGCTAGTGGTGAAATATCAGCAAGACTTCTGCCAGAAGTTAAACTAATTATCTGTCAAACTTCTGTGAAAATTTCACTTTAAATAATTATCGGTGGACATCCTTAATCTTCAAATCTGCCCCGGTTATAACCTCTGTCCACTCAGCTGCGCACTAGCGCCTTTATTTGCTTTTCGCGGTTTTTTGTCGCGGCTCTGAGAATTGACATGCGTTTTGGATAAACCCGAAATTTTGGGGCAATCATCACTGCGTCATATAATGGCACTTCCAACATTAATATTTGACATTTTTTCTACACTGGTCAATTTTTTTTAAATTTAATAAAAATTCGAGAATTTCTATAGTTGACAATTTTCCAAAAACCTCGACAATTTTCTCAAAAATTTATTTTAAATTCCACAATTTCTCTAAAAATGTTATATCCCCTTCAGCCGATTTTGTGCGCATATTTAACAAATTTTAATATAAAACACAAAACCCCCCTTTATCAGCTTTCGGCCGATTTGAAGCTAATTTTCAACAAAATTAAATTAAAAATATATTATCCCCCTTTATCGGCCTTCGGCCGATTTGGGGATCATTTTTTCACAAATTTTAATTCAAAACGTAAAATTGCCCTTTATCAGACTTTGGCCGATTTGGTGATCATTTTTCAACAAATTTTAATTTAAAACATAAAATCCCCCTTTATCGGCCTTCGGCCGATTTGGGGCTTCCGAGGGGCGAGTACCTGGGGCACTCGGCTAATTCTGGGTCAAATAGGGGGTCGCGGGAACGGGAACTCAAACTTCTTGGGATCCCGGGACCATAAGCTTCCAAACCCAAAAAATTGGCCCTAATTTCCCAGAGGTACTGAAAAGTTAACCCAGCGTACTCATCTAAAGTGCTCTGGCATGTAAAATTACTGCTCTTTTTCATGAAAACAGGTTTTTATCAAGCTTGTGCTACTCATCCTCAAACCTTTTACTGTCTAAAATTTTTTAGTTCAATTACTTGATCAATAAAAGTTTTATTTAAAAAAAGAGGATTGAGTAAGTGCATTCAGTGATCATGAGAGGAAATTGTCTGAACAATTTTCAGAAAAGTACATTTTTTGTTTAGAATTTTTTAGAGACCATAGTTTCAGCTGCCCAAATCAGCTGGAGACTTCATTTCGGAGATTTATTTTTATTTTTCACAGATTTTATAAGCCAATTTAACACCGTCCATTTTTTAAATTAAAAATTTCAGAATCAGACAAATCGTCTGAGTGAAAAAACTCATTTAAAAATCTTTTACAAGATACGCTTATAAAAAGTACGTTTTGGCCCTTTAAAATGGCTTCATTGGAGTCGTTTCAAGTGACTTACGATTAGTGACTTACCTTAACTACTAATTACACTAAAGTAGGGTGGGAAATGCGAAACAAAATTTTGTTCCGTTTGTCGACACTACTCTTAAAAGAAGCGCCTGGTCAAGAGCTTCAAAAATAAATGCATAAACAATTTTAAAAATTGGGGACGGCTGTGAAAAGCCTGTTTTAAAATGGAAATTTGGAAATTTCAAATACCATTTTTACAGCTGTCCTCCATCAAAAAATAAATTTCTGTATATTTTTCGAATCTCTTTGATCAGGCGGTTTTTTGAGGCTTCTATTGTTGTTTTTGAAAAAAACAAAAAAAATTTGGAAATTTTTATGTTTTTTGATTTTTTTTATTGGCAAAAGACTGTTTTTAGTATGAAAAGAAGCGCCTAATCACGAAATTTGACAAAAAATCTAACAATATTTTAAAAAGTTGGGGACGGCTGTCAAATTCCCGTTTCAAAATCAATATTTAGAAATTTGAAATACGATTTTTGCAGCTGTCCTTCATTCAAAAAAAAATTTGCTGTTCATTTTTATTTCACATTTAACTTAGTTTGTTTAAAAAAAAATTTAATGATTGCTTTCAAAATTAAATAACACAAAAACAAACTTTGATAAATATTCACAAGAGAAAATTTTTCAAAATGAAAAATCGGCTTCTAAATTTTTTCACAAGTGAAAAAATTATCAATTTTTCCGAAAATTAGATTTTTTTAAATCCGCAAAACTGGCAAACTGAATTCTTAAAACAAGTTTTTATGAAGATTTAAAATTGTTTTCAAAAATTGAAAATTGCTTTAAAACATTGGGTTCATTAATTGAAAATCATTTGCAAATAATAGTGAAAATTTAATTGTTTCAAGATCAAATGAGAGAATTGTTATTAGTTATTTATTATTTCTCATTAGAAATTAAAAATAGTTTCAAAATTAAAAATAATTGAAAAAAATTTCAGAATTGACAATTTTCTTCAGGATTAGTTTTATTCAAAAAATGAACAAAAATTAAAAAAAAAAAAAAATTGTCTTTAAACCTTTTTTTACTTAACATAATTTAATAATCAGTTTTATAAAACTGTGATTTTAATTGAAAGATTAAAATTGTTTTTAATAGATGTAATTGAATTCAAGAAAGGTTTTTAAAAATTGGTTCAAAAATGAAGAAATTGTATTTATAAAATTGTGAAAAAAGAAATGATGAAAGAAATTGAATTGAATTTCTGCAAAATTTTTCCGAAACTGTTTTTGATTTCGAGTCAGATCGGAGATTACAATTTCATTTTGAATACAAATTGAAAAAGCATATTATTTTTTTCCGACTAAAATTTTATTTTAACATGAGACTACGACTCCTCTAGAGGGCAACTTAAAATTTTAATCAAAATTCCTTGACTTAAGTTTCAGGGACGAGTGTTTGATCTTTGCAGAGATAATAATCAAAAAAATAAATTTTCAAAATTGAGTGATGAGATATGTTTTAAAACCCTATGGTTTTAAGGCTTAAATAACCTTTTTTCTAAATTTCAAGCTTGAAATTTCTTAAAACTATTTTAAGAATGAATAAAAAATTCTAAACAATTTTGATAATTTAAAATTTTGATCAAAAATTCAAATCAAAAATAATAAATTGAAAACTGGAAAATAAATGTTTAAAAATGTGATTGATGTTCGAAAATATTGTGTTTTCAAAAATTGCATCAAAAATAAAAAACTTTCAAAATCAGTTAATTTTAAATTTTAGTATTCTGGGAAAAATAAGAAATATTCCTAAATTACAGAAAAATTTAAAACTGATATAAAAAAATTAATATTTTAATAAAAATTGAAATTTATATTTAAACTGGGATAATAATTATCAGAATTTTGTCAATTTCAAATTAAAATTTGGTGCAATAAAATTTATAATTATACTATGAGTAATCAAATTTTAAATGTTTTATTTAAAAAATCAATTTTTTTTAATTTTTTAACGATTTAAAAATGTTTAGTAAATGTCTCAAAATAATTTTTAATTTGAATCTTAATATTTAAAAGAAAATTTTGGCAACAGTGTTTAATTTTTGAAAATAGTTCTTATATTTTAAAATAATTTCCGAAAGCAATTTTAACCTTCATTTTAAATTAGAGTTAATTTTTAAATTGACTTTTTTACTTTTATTTATTGAAAAAATTTTCAGTTTACCATTCAATTCCTTTTTAATTTTTTTCCATTTCAATTTATAAATTTTAACTTTATTAATTAATAGTAATTTTAACCTTTTCTTGATTATTCATAATAAATTTCAAATTTTCGATAAAAATATTTGAATTTGATAAAAATTGAATCTTAAAATTTATGCTGTAATATTAGTCCGACAAAAAAATTTCTTTTTCAGGTGATGATGTCCCTGATCCATTCAAAGTAGTCCCCTTAAGAGGGTACTGGTCGCTGGAATTGATTTTTCTGGATGAGAAATCAGCCTAACAGAGAAACTAAGGGACAATTAAGATTAGCCATGTTGTAGATCTACCCTTAATTTTGTCAAAACTATTAGTCAATGACTTTTTGTTCCGATACACTCTGAGATAACGTTACCAGTACAAGGTGTCCCTCGAACAAATTTCAAAATATATCTTCCTCCCGGGTTATTTGAAATCAGCTCAAATTATGACATATCCCGTGTGACTTTATAAACTTAGGTTCTCTAGAAGCGTTTTTTCATAAAATCTCTTCAGTTTTTCTAGAAATCGCAAAAAACTACCGATTTTTTTTGCGATTATTTAGCATTTTTTTCACCAAAAATCTATCTCCCCTAGGTTATATTTTGTAATCCACTCAAATTCCAGCAAACACTAGCACAGAACAAATAAAAACTCCTCTAGAAGCGTTTTTTTTCAAATTTCGACCCCAAACTCAAATATAAATTTTTGAAGGCACGTGAAAAAATTTCCGAAAAAAATGTGCTTCGTTGTTCGAACGTAGGATCAAAAGAAAGCACGAAAACACTGATCAGAAAGTTGGCTATACATCAAGGTGATATTTTTGAAGTTTGAGTGGTTAAATTAAAGCAAACGTTATTTTGAACTTTATTTTGAAAAAACGCGTAGAAATTTCGTAAAACTATTTTTTGATGATTTGGTCGGGAGTGCACTTTGTGATCACCCCGAGTCATTTTGGAGCATTTATATTGCCCTAAAGCCTTATAAAACCAGCAACCAGTACCCCCTAAAGCGCGCTTAATCCCCTATGACCCCTTAAAAGCGACAGATTTTCGAGAAAAAAAATTTGTCCCCTTAAAGCGCATTCCTAAAATTATGAAAAAATTATCCCTTTTTTTCATATTATCTTACGTGGTAGATAACTCGAGATGATCATATGGATTACCCGCCTTCAGAGTAAAATCCTAAAGTATTGAATGATACAAACAACGCAAGATATTAGCACACAATCAAAACCTTGATTGCGGAATAGGCCCGATTTCATTGGTCAGATTAAGAAAGGATCAACCAATCAAATCCTCAGATTTTCGCATTTTTCAAATATTTAGGATTTGTACTCTGAGGGCGGGTGATCCAATATAATTGTTTAAATATCAATTTTCGCGCGCCAAAATTTTGTATTTATTTGCTTAGTGGGAGTCTCAGGTATTCTTAAAATCGTTTTAAAAGCGGCTGTTTCAATATTATACATATACTTACAACGTACTTAAACGTCCTGACAGTTACTCATAGCCTATGAGTCATAGGTCCTGAACAAAAACGTCCTGACTTTGGCACATTAGTTGGGAAATATTAATGCATGTATAGTGCGTGCACATTAAGTATACTGTACTTATTATAAACCCCTAACTTAGCTGTAGATTATTTTTTAGATTTCTAAGGAAAGGGGTTTTTAATCTGTGAAGCCAAATTAACACGAAATTCTCTTCAATTTTTTTTAAAATAAAGTTTTTAAAGTGTGCTCAATAATTTTTTTTCGTTAAATTTTGGGCGAGCCTTACTGAAAAATCACAGTTTTATTTGCTTATTTTCATAAAATTTTCAATAAAAAAACCAAAAAAACATATGTATCAAACGTCCTGGTTCTTGTTTTTGTTGAAATTCTGAACTATAAATTTTCTAAAACCTACTTTATTTGAAAAAAATTCTGGGAGTTAAAAAACTCAGTTACAAATTTTATACAAAATAGGGCAATCAAAAAAGATATATGAGAAATCTCAATTATCGTCACCCTTAATTTAACCTTTAATTTCAACCCCCGAAAAACCGACTTTTCTAAGGAAAAATCTCAAAACCAAAAAAAATCTTATCAGTGAAAAAACTTGGCAGAAAATTCTTTACAAAATAGGTGTATCAAAAAGTATTATACGTGAAGCTGAGATATCGACGCCCACTCCTTTAAGGGGGTAGCGGTCGCAAAAATGTAGTTTTGTACTCCACTTTACCAGAATACTAAACTGCTTCGAAACTTTTGAGAATAGCGATTTGGTAGGTCTATCCTTAATCTACAAAAAAAATTAATCAGAATTATTTTTGGCCGACCCTGGTGACTAGAACTGCAAAAAACAGCCTAATTTCAAGATTTTCGCCATTCAAAATCTATCTCCTCCTAGGTTACATTTCAGAATGCAGTATCAATTTGGGAACAGATGGAGAAATATGTTTTTGTTATTATGATGATGCAGAATTTAAAAATGTTTTGTTGAATTCTAGAAAATCGCATTTTAGTAAACTGGAAGTGAAAACTCGGAAAATGAAAGTCGTCGGCATTTAGTCGAAAGTACCACCAAATGAAGCTTGAGTTTCATTGATCAAAAAATCTGCTTACAGCTTTTTGATATTTTGAGTTTTTCTGGTCGAAAAGTGGTTTCAATGTTTTTCCAAAAAAAAAAATACTCAGAAAATTCTGAAAAAAATGAAAATTTAGAACTTATTTTTGGATTTTTTTGTTTTTTCAATAAGTTTTGCTTTTGGTGTTCCCTAGCAATTTCGTGCTATTTTCACACCCCAAAGTACCCTAAAAAGAGTGCGACCGCTACCCCCTTAAAAGTGAAAAAAACAAAAAAATGTAAAAATTTTAAAAGTTTCATTTGAACCCTCTCCCCAACTCCGATTCAAAAATTTTTGTTTTCGAAAAATGTCTTTTTAGATGACGCTTTTATTTATATGCATGAGCACTAACGTGACAAACTTTTTTTTTATAAATCGTGAATAACCGGTTTTCATTTTTGAACATTTTTTTCGAACTCGTGGGGTATTATTTAGTACTTCTGAAAGCAAAAAAATAAGCGCAAAGTAAGTTTAAAATCGCATTTCCCACCTACACAAAGTTAAATAACAAAATTATTAAGTTTGTTTTTTAACAAAAAATAATATTTTTTTTTTACTTTTTGCATAATATTTTTTTTACTTTTTGTATATATAATTATTATTATATATTTTATTATATTAATTTTATAGGCTAATTGACAGTACAAACCGTTATCACTCTTATCTAAAGTTTAACAATAGTCGATTGAAAGGCTGATATAATTTGGCTAGCTATGACGCTTTTTATTCTAATTTTACCTTTCCGGATTCCTATTATACTTTCAGAATATCAAATTATACATGTATAAATTACAGATTAAGGGGCACGGACCGTGCCGCACGGTGCACCGCGGTGCTGCAAAATACTCGATCAGTAAATTTTCTTTCTTTTTTATGAAAGTTGGACACGAAATTTTAGCTGGCCTTACGGTGTAGAACATTTATCTATTTTTTGTAATCATTTATTTCTGATTGATTATGAAAAAATTGAAATCTAAAATAAAATATCGACTTTCAACTGAGTCTTAAATTCTTGGAGTTCTAAGATTTTTGCTCTCTACTCATTTACATAAAATTGCGGAAAAAATTAAAGAATTATGAATTGTTTTAAAATACTGAAAACTTTCTTAATTGAAACCAGCAAAAATTTTGTAACCAACTTTCATGAAAAAACGAAGGTTTACTGATTGATCATTTTGGAACACCGTGCGTGGATACTCGTGTTTTGTATAATACAATAATATAATTTATATTCAAACTTTTGATTTTACAAGATATTTCTCTGAAAAATCAAGTTAAAAAATTTTCAAAAAATGAAGCAAAATGTTCAGAAATTTTTCAGGGGTAAATCAGTTACCGTAACTGAACAAGTTGGGAATACGACTTAATTCGGTTTTATTTAATTCGGCAACGTGAAAAATAAAATTTAAGATTTTTCGTAGAATAGTCAAAATCTGTCAGTTTTGAAATGGTCCTGAAAATAGCTGTTTTGGTAATTATGGCACTAAATAAGCATTTAATAAGCCTAACGTTTCAGATCGGAAAAATCAGGGACAAAAGTTAATCAGTGCTGGAAAAGATTTTTAAAATTGAGAAAAAAAATATGATGGTGATCAGAAAGTTAGTTTTAAAATCTGTATTTTAGCCTCAATTTGTATAGTCTAAAAATATAGAGTAGCTGTTGGCAACGAGCAACACACGAGCTTTTTGGCAAAAATGTTGCCCAAGGCCTTAACTGTGGCGCATTGACATCATTTTGGCTCAAAAGTGTTGCTCATTGCCCTCAGTGTTGCAAATTGGCAACACTTACTGTATAATACTACTGTATATATATTTTGATTATGAATTTTCAAAAATTGTTATTAAACTTCTATGGACAAAATTTGACTTTATCGATAGTTCAAAAAAGTTAATTAAGGGGGTAGTGGTCGCACTCTTTTGAGGGTACTTTGCGGTGTAAAAATAGCACGAAATTGCTAGGGAACACTCAGATAGCATACACTTATTAATAAAAACAAAAAACAAAATCCAAAAAAAAGTTCGAAAGTTTTATTTTTTTCAAAATTTTTCTGAGTAATTTTTTTTGGAAAACATTGAAACCCACTTTTCGACCAGAAAAACTTATAATATCAAAAAGCTATAAGCAGATTTTTTGATCAGTGAAACTCAAGCTTTAATTTGGTGGTACTCTCGACTTAATACGACGACTTTCATTTTGCAAGATTTCACTTTCGGTTTACTAAAATGCGATTTTTTAGAATTCAACAGAAAATTTTAAAATTCTGCTCCATTCTAATAACAAAAACATATTTTTCCATCTTTTCTCAAATTTATACTGCATTCTGAAATGTAACCTAGGAGGAGATAGATTTTGAATAGCGAAAATCTTGAAATTAGGCGTTTTTTCGCAGTTCTAGAAAAAACTAGTTGGACATTTAAAAAATCCTACCATCATATCACAATCATAAGTGTTTCCGTGGTTCATAACAAGTTTGAGTGAAATCGTTTGCGAGCTCAAGGAGAAGATAGATTTTGAAATTTTGATTAGGTGTTCTAGAATTCGTTGCATGGTGGTCACCAGGGTTGGCCAAAAATTATTCTGATTAATTTTTTTTTGTACATTAAGGATAGATCTACCAAATCGCTATTCTCAAAAATTTCGAAGCAGTTTAGTATTCTGGTAAAGTGGAGTACAAAAGTACATTTATGCGACCGCTACCCCTTTAAGAACAATTTTTTATAGTGAATTTCCAGTCAGGCAGCCTAACCTTAATTTAAAATTCGCCGTATCGCTTCAGACATTTCATCAAAAGCTTTCTCGTAGTCAACTTTCTATTGACGATATAAGCCACCATGACTCATGGTCCATGAGTCAATATAGAAAAAATAAAGCAAAAGTAGCTTTACCCTCTAGCGCTCCGAGTGTACATTATTGACCCATCATTGCGTATAACGTGATTAGAAAGTTGATAACGAGAAATTTTTGATGAAATTTCCGTGACGATACATCGACTTTAAAATTGGGGTCAAGCTGCCTGACTGAAAATTCAGTATAAAAAACACTTTCAATTTTTTAAAAGTGCCCTAGTTTTTATAATGGGACACAACCTCTGTTCCAATGCAAAATTCTTCTTTTTTTGTAATTTATCATAAGCTCACAATTGCCAGTACAGTCTATTTGCTCTAACTGGATTCAGTTGCTCAAACAAATGAACAAAGTTAGGGCGTATCGTTCTAGTTAGAGCTTATCTTTTCGGCTAAAAATTGTTGACCTTAAAAATACCGTGTTCCAGTCAGAACACAACGTTCTATAAGTTATATGTAGACTACAGGGTGTAAGATTTTTCCCTTTTTTTTCCAAATTGCATAAATTGCTATCCGCTAATGAGAACGATTAATTTAGGCAAAAACCTACGTCTTTCTCAGATTAAACCAATCAAAACGGCGGAATTCAAATTTATGCAATTAGGTAGAAACAGCAAAACTTTTTTTTGCTAAATATTTATTTAAGTATTTTTAAATTGTAGTCCTTGAAAAAATATAACTTTTAGTACAAAATGTTTTTATAAAGTTGTCAGCTACTGATTAAAAATCAAAATCCGTTTTTGAAATTGCCTATGTTTAAAGTTTGAAATTTTTCTCGAACTTTTTTTCGAAAAAATTGAGAATCTAAAGAATAAACATAGGCTATTTAAAAAAGGGTTTTTCATTTTTTTAGCAGTAGCTGACAACTCGAAAACATTTTTGTACTAAACGTTATACTTTTTCAATGGCGACAATTCAAACATGATCACAAAATTTTCAGCAAAAAAATGTTTGCCGTTTCTAGCTTATTGTACTAGCTTAGCTTAAGGGTGTGGGTGTCGCTGATTTTTACAGTTTACGAAGCTATTTTTGGATAAACTAGCAGAGCTGATATCCCAAAAACTTGGCATCTTGAAGAACAACCTTCACGGTGAATAGTGATTTAACAGTAATCCAATCCCTCGCCGATACCTACGCTTAAAAAGCCTCCTAAAAATCGCTCTAAACGCATTTCTCCGTCATTTTCACCGTTTGTCTTATTTTTTTTGTCAGGCTCCAAAAAGCCTCATACATGATGCATTATTGTCATTTACTCGGAATTTTGCTTTGGCGGAAAAAACTGAAAAAAAACAAAAAGTAAAATTTTTGAATTGGTCAGTTTGGGAGGCTTTAGGCAAAAGCTATCTCCTCCACCAGTTTAGAAGATACAGTTTTGTCTCATACAGCATCTGAAAGCACAGGCCTTGTTTAACAATAGATCAGAGAGTTTTTTTTGAAATTTTGATTTTGCGTCTCTTGGGGGCTATGTCAACTTTTAATTTTTAGCCTAAATCTTTAAATTGGTCAGTTTGGGAGGCTCAGGCAAAAGCTATCTCTTTCCCGTTTAGGATAAGTTTTGTCTCATTACTGCATCTGAAGCACAGGTTTGACACATTGGAGGTTTTTTTGACTTTTTGATTTTGGGTCTCTTGGGGGTCCATGTCCACTTTTCATTTTTATTTGATTTTGACAACTTAGAACCAAAACAAAAGATTTGCTTCATAATAAATATTTTTTTTTCGTAATTTCAAACCTTTAAGGATTGGTTGCAATTTTTAACTTGAGTCGGGTCAATAAAAACAAATTTAAGCGGACTTTCAATATAATCTTACAATTAATCAATAATTTCGCTGTTTTCGTTTTTCGTCCGCCAAAGCAAAATTTCGGAGAAGGCTTAATGCATATGTATGAGGCTTTTGGAGCTGACAAAAAATAATAAAAATGATGAAATTGAACGGAGAAATGCGTTTAGCGATTTTTTTAGGAGTTAAGCGTAGGTATCGGCTACGGTGAGATTGATCGTTACTGTTAATCACTCATCACCGTAAGGTTGTTCTTCAGATGCACAAGTTTTTGGGATATCAGCTCTGCTAGTTTATCCAAAATAGCTTCGTAAACTGTAAAATCGCGACACCCAACACCTTCAGGAGAGTGGTTTTCGCTGATTTTTGCACTGTTCTTTAGCTGAGGGTTTTTGGCTCAACTAGCTAACGGTGGCTCCCAACTTTCTTTTAACGTGAAAGAAAAAAAAAACTCTTTCGCAATCATTTCACGACATTTCAGTTATCTGACAACAATTCCCCTACGCAGCTCACATGAAGTATTGTAACTAACACAAACACTAAAGCCTTACTCTCCGTCAGTTTTCATTATTTTCTTTATTTTTGTGTCAGGCTCCAGACCATCCATACAAGATAATCTAGCAGCGTTTTTCGCAAATTTTTTTTTGTCGAGACAGGAACTTTAAAAGATTTTTCAAACAAATCTGACTCGACGATTTAGAGGGTTTTTCAAAAGCCTACTCCTCCGCCAATTTTCAACATAAAAACTAGTTTAACAATAATCTAGAGCGTTTTTTTTTTAATTTTGATCAGACTATGTTCTGGAGGCATATAAAGGTTACTATAATGTTTTAATATTTGAAACTCAAAAAGCTTACTCCTCCTACAATTTACATTAATTTTTTTTTATTTTTTGAGTCAAGTTCTGGAAAACTAATTTCAACAATAATCCAGAGTCTTTTTGTCTAAATTTTGCTTTTAACGAAAAAATGCGAAAAGACCGAAAAACAAAATCTCAACGAAAATTGGTCAAAAAAAAATTTTCTGTCAAAAGCAAAATTTCAAAAAAAAAGGCTTTAGATTATTGTTGATATTGCTTCTCCGAAACT
>SCLH01063342.1:0-49195 GCA_004367855.1 Oikopleura vanhoeffeni
CCCTGAGAATGCGAATAAACCAGAATAATAATAATAATAATGAGCGCGCCGAAAATAACGTTTACCAATAAAAGCTTTGAAATTAGGGTCAAACGCGAACGCGCAACGCCTGGCTTAGATATCCCCTTCTTCCATATCCTTTTTCCAACCTAAAAATGAAAGTTATCTTTAAAGCTCGTGTTCGAATCCCACTAATGTTGTCTTAGTGACTGTCTTGGATATGATAATAGGCAACGGTACTTGATATTGGGAGCGCCAAAGTTGATTGATGCGTAATCACTAAGGCAATCACTAACACAATCACTAACACAATCACTTAGACAACATTAATGGGATTCGAACACGCGCTATAGAGATAACCCTCATTTTCAAGATCCACTTAGGTTGGAAAAAGGATATATCGTTATTTACCGAAACTGATTAAAAATTTCACACCTACGCATTATATCGCTGTACTCAAATTTGAGTTAGTTGTGATTGAATTAATATTTTACTGCGAGGGCCACCTTTTTCGATAGGCTTTTTCGATAACCGAGTTAATATGATTTAAAAAAGTTCCTTTAAATTCTTCTCACATAAATTTCTCAAAATGCTAAACATGTAATTGTGACTAAAAGTTACAGATATTCGCACCAGAGTAAATAAAATCTTGAAAAACATATAATTAAACTGGTTTCTAGGCGTAAATATCGAGAACATAACTTGTATGTCACATGTCGAGCAGAAAAACATAGATTATTGGTATTGAATGTGAAAGAAGGATGGAAGCCACTGTGTGAATTTCTTGGTGCTAAAGCTCCGAGTAAATATTTTCCAAATGTTAATAAGGTAAAATTCAGAAGTCAAAAAATATGGTAGAATAAGGAAATTTTCTTACCGCTTAACTGATTGAGACGAAATATTTCTGAAAAGTATGTTTGAAGGATCTAGCCTTAAACTTGGGATTCTGCTGAGGAACTCAGAACCACCGCTCTTTAACCGTTTAAACCGAGGTTAAACACGAGTCCTTCTCATTTTTCGAAAGAAACGACGATCTGTGAGCTGAGTTCATCATGCGAATACTCAGTTAACCCCCTCACACCAAAATGCCAATTCGGGGACGCCCCACTATTAAGCGGTTAAATTGTCGGACATCATAAATCGATAAGAATATTCATTATTTTTTACTGCCCAAGATCAAGGATAGATTTAAATTGGAGGCCAATAATTTTTTCAAAATTTTTATTCTGTTAGCTCGATAAATGCAAGAAAAAAATAAAGGTTTTAGTTTCAGGTACTTCATCGGATAAACCATACATTTTTTTAAAATCACATGATGAATTACAAAAGATTAAGTAAGCACACCTGGCTATTTCAAATGTGGATTCTCGAATTTTAAATAGTCATCTGAATCGTCTGAAAAACAAGTTTTCGTATCTGTTCGAAGCAAAAATGCACGCACTAAATCAGAACAAATTGAATATAAAATAGTTTTTTTTACTTGGAACTTTGAAGGCTCATCAACGGTGAATTGGAGAATAATGAAAAAAGTTCCAAAATTAAATATCTTGTTGATGATATCACGCCATAAAAATGAACTTTTTTTTTTTCAAACGATTTCTCCATAGTGATAGCAAACTGATATAATAAACTCAAACTTTGGCTTTCTGAATCTGTTCTCCTGATTTAAAATATCTTTTCTTCATTTGTCTAGAACATGATAACTCCTTTTTTTTCCTGTGCCGAAAAAAATACATTTCGAAAAATTGTAAGCAACCTATTTTTGAGGATGCAAATAAATTTTATTAGATCAAGTTGTTCAGCCACTAAAAAAAGGAAAACTGAGTATTGGGTCAGTTGTAAGCTTGATTACTCGGCATGATATTTTCAAGCTGTGCTCTTTGTCGCTTTGCATCGAATCTAACTATAAATCAAAACGGATTCAATTTTAAAAATAATTTATTCGCACAATTAATTGTTTTTTTATTTTTTTGAGTTTATAGAGAAATCCATTTGATGAAAAAAATAAAACTCTCAAATAAAAGACCGAGAGAAAAAAAATAATAGTTCCAAGAGCAGCCTCAAGTAATTTCCCTAAATCTGAGTCACCTCAGAATTTTATTTTGAGTGTCGGTATTTACGCTACGAATTTTTTTAACGAAAAATCAGGCGAAAATCCTAAAAAAAGTAGGAAAAATATCTTTGTACTACTTGTCGTTCGAATTTTTAAAAACCATTACTAGAAAAAGAATTGCGAACTTTATGACAACATGCTGACTTAAAAGTCCTGTGGAGTTATTATTTCTATCTCGTTTTAACGGATTTAAAAAATCACGCGTCCCCGAATGGCGTTTGGGTGTGAGGGGGTTAAGGCTAAATCTTTGCGTCCAGCAGTAAGAAACCTCACAAATGTCGAAATTTACTCCCTTAAAATAATGAACGTTTCAGAAAGGACAAACTGGAGAATTTTTAGATGTACTAGTGGATCAACATATACGACGTTGTAAAATAGAGGTGAGATAATTAATCTAGTTTATAATTCGTGTTTATTCGGGATCGCCCCAAAACGACGGACATTTTATTAGCGAGATGATAGACACCGGGAAAGTAGTGCGCAAGAGACAAACTTAATAAAAGATGGATAAAATTGTCAAGACGCGAGAGTGAAATTCGAATTGACAAAAAAAATTGGGAGTAGTTGAGTTTAAAAAGAGAGATATAACTTATATCTCACTTATATCATATAAGTTATTTCATATAACATATCATATGTAATTTCTTAGACTCTAGACGATTTACAAGTGAGAAGTAAATCTTAAAACGGAAAATCGAAAAATGCACCTATTGACCGCTTTCAAAATTTCGGTCGTTATCGGTTTACCCGGTTTATTCATTAAAATCCATATTATGATAATAAAGAAGAACCATATTTTAATAATGATGAAAATCTCACACAGAATTTTACACAAAAACTATGACAGAAAACCAAGAGCTAAAATTTTCTGTAACTTGAATATTTTACTAAATCATCATTATTGGCTTCACGTTAACACGCGCTAATGCGATATCGATTACGGGGCCTCCTGGGAATTTTTTCCACTTTTTTAGCCAAAATTTTATATAATTCGGCTTTTGAAAACGACTCATCCGATTAAGTTCTTAGATAGCTCAAAGTGAGCACAAATATCTAGTGAATAATAAAATACAAATAAAATTGGTCCGAATTTGACCATTTTTATTCTGAGATTACTGATATTGTTTAATTATCAGTTTGTTTAAAAATTTGAAACAATGGTCTGATTCGAACCAAAAGTCGAATTATATCCCCTATTCACACTTTTGTTAATATCCCGGCCCTACTACTTAAAAACACACTACGTTCACTAATCAGGGCCGGGATATTAACAAAAGTGTGAATAGGGGATATAAAAACGGTTGGCTAAAAAGTGGCAAAATGCCCAGGAGGCCCCGTAATAGATATGCTTTCAACCCGCCCAAGAGCTGATCCGAAAAACTAAAACCCCCATGTGTACTATAGTCTATAGTATTGTATTGGAAATTTTTGTCAAGAATCAGATGATTTCTAGACCTTTAAGAAGGCAACACAATTATCAAAAAATAGAGACCTTTTAAATAATCAAATGGGCTCACCGATCGGATTTACTTTTTAAAACGAATGTTGTAAATAATTTATTTCAGACATCTGTTATGCTTCTACTTATAATGTTGGTTCCGATAATATTTGCATATTATTTAAACGACTCGTCATTACGATTCTTCAGTTAAATCCAATGAACTTCAACCCAGCCAAGGGGCCTTTTTTGTCTTTAAGGACATTGACCAAATTCAGTGCATTTTAAAACGTGGTGACTGACTTGAGCTATATTTTAATTCACGATTTAACATCTGATATTTGAGCAATGCACTACTCAAGAGGCGATCCCTTAGGGGCCGCATTCTTTGGCGAGTAACTTAAATCTTACCGTAACCTCTATCTTTTGCCATTCAATTTTAAATACTGTATACCAAGTACTATATATATGACTGTTTAACATTATAAAAAAAATATATAGCATATGTTTTCAAATTTGATTTAATTTGTGTTAAAAATTTGATGGATTGCATAAAAGCTGTGAGAGCTGTTCGACCTTTGCATGTTATAATTTTATGTTACAAATTATAGTGCCTTAAATCGACAAACTCAATTATTAAAATTGATTATGTTGGCGAAAGCAAAAAAACTCTGATATTAGAGGACCTCGTCACAAGGTTCGTTAAGGGGGGCTTTGATTGATTTCCTCAAGCTTAAAGGAAGCGGTCGTCGATATCCAAGCTTCCAGTATAATACTTTTTGATACACCTATTTAGTAGAGAATTTTTTACCAAGTTTTTTGAGTTATAAGATTTTTTTTGTTTCGAGATTTTTCAACGAAAGGTCTGTTTATAGGGGGTTAAAATTAAAGAAACCAATTTTGATCTAGCATTTAAATTTTGCGAATAAACACTTTGAACTCTGAATATTGTCCTCAAAAGGTTTAACTTCAATTTTTCATTGTTTTCTCAGAAAATATTCGTAAAATTCTGAAAAAAATCGGAAATTCAGATGAATTTTTTGAGATCTCAAAGACAAAATTTCAAGAAAATGGCTCTAGTCCATCTTGAAGCTAGGCTTTGTAATTCATGTAAAGCATGAATATAAAGATTTGCATGAAAAGTGTAAGATAAGTAGTCCTTTTTGCATAAAGTCCAAAAAAAATGCTCTAGATTGATTGTCGTATTCATATTAAGCCTGCATGCCAAATTACAAAAAAATCTCATGTAAAATGAATGAGGAGTATGGTTTCTGGTGTTTTTTGAGAGGCCTACTAAATATCATTTTCTGAGCGTATATTGATTTATCTGATGATCTGAGTGGTACTGCGGACATCCGGAAGAGTTATCCTAAATATCATAAAAATAATCGGATGGGTTTCTCAGAAACTGCACTTGAAAACTTCTAAAAAAAGAGTAATTATCGACGACCACTCCCTTAAACATAAATAATTTTAGAAACGGTTTTTCGTTTTCAAGCAGTAGCTGAAAATTTTTGAAAACCATTCTTGTACTGAACGTAATATTTTTTAAGAGCTACAATTTAATATATGATTAAAAAATGTTAAGAAAGCTAAAAAACCTTCGAATTTTTAGGGTTCATTACAATCAAATCCGTAATATTAAATGATCCGAATATTATTAGCCAAAAACTCTCGGACCATTCAGACCCCTGTGAAGAAGTGTCTATTTATTTTTAGCATATCTATAATATCGAGCAGTTTGTGTGAAATCCTTCATGCGGAATTATGTAAATTTCAGGCTACAATCTTGAAAATGACTTTTCAAAATTATTATTGTTAACGATAAACTTGCGATATAGATGTACTGACAATAATTAACTGATCAAACAACCCAGAATCTGGTCAGAATTTCGTCGACTGTGCCAAAAAGTCACTCGATTGACTGCCGATTAACTTTAATATGGTATTTTTATATAAAAAAAATCGCAACCTGAATCAACCCAGTTAAATTTATGCATAAAAACGTTCCGTGATGAAATGTTTTGAATGTCATATTGATCATAAGTCAATGTTTATCATAAGTCACTAGTTCCAAAGAACGAAATAAAGTCCAAAAAGTAAAATTATATAAATTCAATTTTATTTGATTTTTCGGATAGAAAGTACAGCATGAATTTTGTGAAAAATAGTCTTTACACTGTACAAAATCAGTATAAAATATTGAGTCAAACAGAGAAAACTGTTCGAGTAAATACACTAAATGGTAAACGCAGAAGGTTTAATTTCGCAGTCAGGAATTTGGAAGAATTAGCAGTAAGATGCGCGAGGTCGATAGGATTAGAAGAACCAGTAAGATTTTTCAAGGGCGAAATTGATGATTTAGAAGAAATCGACGAAAGGAAAATTTTAAATATGCAGCAAATTAATATAAACTATAAGAAACAATCACACTTTTTTTTAAAAATCAAGAGTTGTTTAGTTAAAACCGGATTTTTGGTTAAAAATTTGTAATTTTAGGTGCAGTCCTCGGCGGACTCCTCGCTACTTAACTGGAACACTCTTAACTAACAAGTGTTTGGAAGTGGTCAATGGCCCAATTTGCTACACTGACAATGGGTCTCTAACTGGTACAAGTTTTATGCGGTGTTAAAACGAAGCAAACTTAAATTACAATTTTATTTTAAAAAAAATGATATAAAACTGCTGGCTGTATTTGATTTGTGGTACTCAAAACTTTTACAGTCCCTGATTTGTAAAATTCCCACGAGAGGCACAAAACTCGTTTGGCGCGATGAGTTTTCCGACTTTACATATTGGGCACTGTACATTTAAATTCATATTTAACTACAAAATGAAGCGATTTTAGTTTACATTGAAGATTTATAAGCAAAAGTGTGGGAATGTTCCCTAATAAGTACAAATTCCCTAACTGGTACATCTTTTTTGAGTAGGTATTTGTACCAGTTAAAGAGCGACTGTATAAATATACGCTCTTAGAAACCAAAGCGTGCGTTTTATCTGAAATCTTTTGTTCTTGAAAATTTGGATGAATTCGAACAGCCTATAGTTCATAATAATAATTAAATTTAAAATTTGATAGATATTTCCAACAAAATGACATTGTCTCAATTTATGCCATAGGAAATGGTCAAAAAATTCCAAAATCGACTAAGCCCGTAGGTCAAAGTTCAACCAATGTCACGAAACGAAAATCGACATCTGACACAAGAAAAAGACCTGTTAGATATGTTGCTCCACCGGAAGGAGAGGTCGCAAGATTGACATTCGATATATACCGGCAAAATCCCGAAGATATTGGTTCAGTTTCGGACTAATACAATATGATAATCTAAAATAGTAAAATAAGAAAAAATCCAAGAACAAAAGTGGGGTCGTGCTTAGTGTTCCCAAATTGGCCAATCGATTTTTTTGTCCTCAGTATACATTGCCTAAGTGGGTACACTAGGCACGCCCGTGCTTAGTGTCCCCAAATTGGTCTGCATTAAATTTTTTATTCGGGCCAATTTGGGTACAAAAACCACGGGCGTGCTTAGTGTACCCAAATTGGTCAGAAACATGGATTTATCTCTATAATTCCGTAAATTATATGGATTACCGGACCTCAGAGTACAAATCCTAAATATTTGAAAAATGCGAAATCTGAGCATTTGATTTGTTGATCTTTTCTCAACCTGACCAATAAAATCGGCCTATTCCGCAATCAACNAGTGGGATTCGAACACGCGCTATAGAGATAGTAAGCGTTTTTGAGATGGAGTTCCGTTCGGAAAAGGATATAACGGATGTTTTTTCTTGAGCGAAAACTGACCAAAGTTTTATCTTATGCGAGAATGCTTAGGCTAGAGATGTTTGTGCGAATTAGGATATACATTTTATTATTCCAAATAAAGTGAAAATAACGTCTTCGATGAGCGATAATTCTGCGATGAGTTATGATATCCATATTCCTGGAATTGGTCCCCTTATTCATATTTTAGCCGATATTCTAGCAAAAGTGATGATCAATGGTGGAAGATTCCTTATGGTATTTGGACAATTTATTGAGTACCATAATAACAAAAATAATTAATTTCCTGTCTTCATTTTATTAAACAAATGTACATTTTTATAAGAATAAAAAAAAATAGAAACTTTTTTAAACTTATATTTATTCATATTTTGACGATATCTAAATAGGGGATCCCTAGGCCTTTACTTTGCGTTCGAACTTATTTTCGAAGCTTTAATTGGTCAAAGTCGTGATATCCGGTGCTCTAATTGGTCAAACGCGAAAGTAAAGGCCTACAGATACCCATCTTTGACATGAGATTAAGAAAGATCGTCATCAGAGCATTTCCCAATTGATGCAAATGGAAACGCAACAAAGTTACAAGTCCACATTTGTTTTCGGCAGATCGATCCTACATGTATATCGTCTTTGATAAAATCCATCGATTCCAGATTTTCATAAAAGCCTTCGCATTCAGTAAAATTGAATACAAGGTATAATACAGCTATAATTTTAAAATAAGTAATTATTAACGAAAAAAACAAATAACCATTTTTCGCTTCAAAGACTCCTAAAAAAAAATTGCATCACAAACTTATTTTAAGCACAAACCATATTTCAAAAAAATGCTGGTATGAATAATACAACGTTGCTTTGAATAATTTTGAGGTGCAGCAACAGAAAGTACCAAAGCGAGATTTGAGGTGTTTTAAGGTGTTTAGACATGTATAATCGACCGTATATCTCAGGGTTCAATATCCTTTATCCTACCGAACCAACTATCTATAGCAAAGATAGGGTGTCCAAACCGTTTACATTTCGGCTTTTGGAAACGACTTATCCGATTGTGTTCTCAGATAGACTACTGTATCTACTTTATCCTTATTTCAACTTAAGGGGGTATTGGTCGCTGGAATTGAATTTTTCGATAAAAAATTAGCCATACAGGTCTTTGAGAATAATAGTCAGATTAGCCACCTTATAGAACTTTATCTTGTAAAAAACAAATCTCATTTTTTTGTATGCATACAATCCTTCACACATAAGCGGCACGAGAGGACCTAAGCCAAAATGGTAAAACTATCTCCTCTTAGGTTTATGTTGAAATTGGCTGTAATTTTGACATAACGTGTAAAAGTGGTCGGTAAAACTTAATTTTATAGCCGATTTTCAAATTTTGCTATTCTTTCTCTCAAATGTGAAAAACACACAGTTTTTTGGCAATTATTCGCCGGAAAAACTATCTCCTCCAAGGAAAAATTATAAAATTCTTTCAATTTTTTTCTAAGCTGCCTTATACAAATACAAAAAGTAACTTCATGGCACTTTTTAAGATTTCGACCTCAAACTCAAAATATAAATTTTTGAAGGTCACGTGGAAAAATTTCCGAAAAATTTTTTGCTTCGATAGTGGGCTCAGAAGAAAGCCACGGAAACACTGATCAGAAAGTTGGCTTAAGTCAAGGTGATTTTTTGAAGTTTTAGTGGTTAAATTAAAGCAAACATTAATTTTGAACTTCAGTTTGAAAAAAATACGCGAAAATTTCTAATTTTTTTGATAATTTGTTCGGTAGTACACTTTGTTATCACCTCAGATCAATTTGGAGCATTTCCAAAGCCCCAAAGGCCTCATAAAACCAGCGACCAGTACCCCGTTAAGTAAAACTTTAAAATGAGGGTTATCTCTGTATAGCGCGTGTGCAAATCTCACTAATGTTGTCTAAGTGATTGCCTTAGTGATTACGCAACAATCAATTTTGGTGCTCTCAATATCAAGCACCTTTGCCTATTATCATACCCAAGACAGTCACTTAGACAACATTAGTGGGATTCGAACACGTGCTATAGAGATAGCCCTGATTTTCAAAATTCACTTAGGTTGGAAAAAGGATATGATTCAAATAGTTTGAAACGCCAAAATTTGGGACTTTCGTCTGGGCCAATGAGCAGGCTTAGAAGCTCTGAATTTCAGCGTTTCACTACGATATCAACCAATTAGAGCACACCTGAATTTTATGCGTTTCAAACTATTTGATTCATATAACGGTAAAAAAATGTGTTTCACACCACGCTATTGAATCCGCGCCTGTGATTGGCTGCTCTTAAATTAATAATACGGTGCGTAGGTTCGTGAACCTGCCACATCGAGTATTTCTCATGTAGGATACGTTAGTAGTATCTACTAGTATCTGAGAAGGTTCGTGCTTAGTTTACTCAAGTTGGCCAATCGACTTTTTTGTCCCCAGTATACATTGCCTAGGTGGGTACACTAATCACGCACGTGCTTTCTGTACTCAAATTGGTCTGAATCCAATTTTTTTATTTAGATCAATTTGAGTACAGAAAGCACGCTCATGCTTAATGTACCCAAACTGGTCTTAAAAAAATTATTTTGTGAAAAACGCATCGTCATGATTATGCACTGGAGCACAGGGATAGGTATAAGGAAAATAAAAATAATATCTGATCGACTGATCCATCAATTTCAATTACGACTTTATATGATCAAATCGGAAAAATGATCAGATTCAATAATTTCAATGCGATTCAATCTAATTCTGTCGATCCCCTAATTATGTCGATCTCCCATCCGCCGTATTATTATTAGTAAGATATTTAAAATAGATAAAATCTTCATACTGTTGAATCCGTTAGGTGGACCGTTAATGGACACCACGGAGTAAAAAATATATATACAGGGGGGGGCAATATCGCCGAAAGCTTTTTGCCAAAAAAAATCGGCGATATTGGCACATTCGGCGATATTGGCACATTCGGCGATATTGGGCACCCCCTTTGTACTGAGGGCCTATATCGCAGGAAGTTTTCGGGACCATTTCGGCAAATTCGGCGTTATTGGGCCGGCGATATGGCCCCCCTGTATATCTATTAACAAAGTTTCGAGACTTTCTGTTTTTATTCTGAAATTTTCTCGGTCACCATACTCATGGCCAGTGGTCACCATACAAACGAGCGTGCTTAGTGTACTCAAATGGGTACACCAGACGCCGACTTATCTGAGATAGCTCAAAATATTACGAGAAACATAAAAAAAAATGGTCCAAATCAGTGTGGTTCGAAATATGTGTGGTCATTTCGATCTAAGAACTCGATCGGATGGGTAGTTCGGTTAGATAATTGAGATCAAAAACATTAGAAGGTTGCATTTTCTTAGGTGGTAAGTGATTTTAAATTAATTTCAATATCCGTTCTTTGATGACGAACCCATTTTTTATTTTAAAATTAAACATAATAAACGAGAACAATTTTTAGGGATAAGATTAACTTTCGATAGAACTGATAATTTTTATCGTAATTTTCTGATGGTTTTTTAAACTTACCAAGTATGAGACTCAGAATAACGATGACTGATATACATATTTTACTGCAACAACACATCACGAAATTCTCTTAATAATAGTTTTGCAAGTTTTAGTTATTATTCTAAACAACCCCTATAAATTATAGGCTATGATGTTTTATTACGATTATTTTTGTTGGATCGAAATAATTTCCGTTCGATGATAAATTATAATAACTAGTCATAATTTGGAAACGTTATAAATTGTGTTTGGTAGAAAAATTTATTCTTAGCATTTTGATGTTAATTTGACCTCATTTTAATTTAACCACTACAACTTCATAATTTTCATCTTTTTTACAACTTTGTTGCGGCGAGAAGTATCTTATAATATATTTTTATTCATTTTGTATATTAATTTCGAATTATTCATTCATCATTAGTACGTAGTATNATAGTTAAAAAGCAGATACAAAAAATATTTTTAGTCATAATTTTAGTTTGTGAATTGCATTTATTTTATGTCTAATTAGTAATAATTGGAAAAAGAATCACAGAAGTAGTATGACAGATTTGTAAGACATCAGAAAAATGGTGTACAAAAGCTTGATAATTATATAAAGTTCATTCGTAGGCACCAGAAGTCCTATGTAGAGCTAAGCTCTTTTCGGCTCTAAAAAAGTCAACTTCAGTGTCACTTCAGGGTTTCCTTGGATTTTGTTTGAGCATACTGTCGAAACAATCGAAGCATTTTTTTTAGTAATATTATATTTTCAAAAAAAATTGTCCATGAGACATAAAAGTCTCAGACTCAGACAAGTTCTACTTTGGAATATTTGGGTTTATTGTGAGAATAACCTCAGAGGTGTTTAACTACTCGAGTTAAATTTGTAAGATGAAAATCGCCAAAAATCATAGATTAATTGGAAGTCTAAAAAAATGAAGCCATCAGAATAAAATCGCTCTCAATGAAGTTTAAGTTTACGATTGCACATTATGTCAACTTTTCTAGTAAATTCGATATATATCAAATGCTTTGGTCACGGCTTCGTCCTTGTATTTAAAGGTTATTGACTGAATCAGCTGATAAATTTTAAGTCCTTTAAAATTTTTGAAATTTAAGTCTAGATGGCCAAAATCTTAATAAGATACTGACATTATAACACCATAGCTGAAACCGTAACCAAAACATTATCTTCAAATGTATAAAATATTATATAAAATACATACATATAATAATATATAACATACATTGTATATCAAATATAACATATTGTATATCTTTTTTAGCGTCGACCAGTAAGAAAATTAGGACGTGTAAATTTAGACACTCTGAATCAGGGATTCGCATAATTCCTGATTGGCTCAAATTGAAGTCTCTAGAATCCTAAAATGGAATAGCTTAACATGTTTTCTTTGCTAAACTGAGTATTAGTATATTGAAATAAAACATTATTTATAATAAATTTTACCAGTGAGAGACAGTTTTTCAAAAAATACTACAAATTTTCATATTTTTCTTTGCGAAATTAGTCAAATTTTACCACTAACGACTCAACTTACGATGTAACAATTTATACTTTAATGACCGCTGAAATATTGTCTCTACGTATGGTATCTTTTTATTTAATAGCGAGCAACTTTGTAGTGATATTCCCCCCTATGACGTAATTCCCGGATCAATAACCAGCGCTTTACCGCGGGGAGCCCGGTCAAGCGTGGTTATTTCCGCGCAACTTTGATTCTGAATACTCACTCATATTTTAACCCGCGACGCGCACAGTCGCATTCAATAAAACAAATCTTATATTTTATTTATGTTAGTATATTTATCGCAGGAATAATATTACTACATATTTTGGTGTCTGAACCCCTTCGACAAAACGTTTCCTGAGAGATAAAAAATCCAGAGATATAACGAAAATAAATCAAAATGGCGAAAAGCGAACAATATTTCAATGAGTTGACAGATTTAACTATTGAAGAATTCTACACATTTGCAATCTCGATTGGAATACAAAAACCTACATCACTTCAAAGAAAAAGTGATCTTATTCGAAAGATTGTATCAAAACAATCTGGATTTCTTCACAATACAGAAAATAAATTTTACTTCACAAAAGACGAAAAAACGATAAAGTATCACTCTGACCCGCTAAACAAATCCAATTTCACAAACAAATCGCTGCTCCTTGCATCAAAAATAAATATTCAAGGATTAAAAGACGAAATAAAATTGGAAAATGAAAAAACGCCAGAGGCTGACACTTCAATTCTTTTCGATGACATTAATTTCCAAGATGGTGAACTAATAGTGATCAAAATTGAACCAAAACCTAAAATTCAAGAAACGGTTAATAAAATGAAGAGGAACGACTACGCGCTCTTTCAACTCGAAACATTCCGCCAAAGAAAAATCTTTCGCCTTTCGACAAAAAATCAAATACGAGCCAAGTCATGGTATAGAAACGAGGTAAAACCGACTAAAGCAAAAATGGGTCGCTAAACGCCAACTCGGACGTTGAAACAAAGTGAAGGACGGACTTTAATTCCAGGATTCACTTTAGAAGCTGAATGGGACCTGTTCAAAAATAAACTTTTGTCGATCCTTGGCCGTGCTCCAGATGACTATAGAGATTTCTATAGAGGATTTCGCCAAGGTACTCAGAAATGCGGTTAAGCCATGTCAAGGTTAACTGAAGCATACAAACGAAGCTACCTTGCCGGAGGCGAATTAAGTAGCTACGATCAATGCCATATTAAACTTCAGTTCGTGGAAAGTCTCGACAACCCTCTTCGCGGTCTAGTGAAGACCGAAGAGTCAAAAATCACTTTTTCAAATATCGCCGAAAGAGCGAGTGAACTTGAAAGATGTTTTGGCAGATCTTTTCAATCCGACAGTGCCGCTGCTATGATGTTCCCAGAAGGCAGAGTTATGATAGCTAATTCCACTAGCAGTCAAGAAAATACTGTCCAAATGCGAATGGTTGAGCTTCTCAATACGCTAACGCAGCAGTTAAAAGCGCAGCATACCGAGATGCTCAAAATGATAAATTGTTGCCCGAGTACAAGACCAATGTCAACACCTAGAGCTCCAAGAATAAATTTCAGAGCCCTAGCGCCAATCCTGAATGGGCATTGTTACTACTTCATNAAATGACTTTTGGGAATTGTAAAAATGGACCGAGAGACCCCTGCAACTCTCGAAAAACCCTGCAAAAAAGTCCAAGAAATCGTTCAAGTACATGCCTGCCCTCACGGGAATGTTCTTGCGCCTAACCTTAAATATGTCAATGTAAATATCAACGGCAAAATCGTCAGCGCAATGTTAGACACTGGCTGCACAAAAACTTGTGCACGAAATGGTGAATCATTCCTAATTGGTTCTCAACCGACAAAATCCTCGATGCGCCTTCTCTGTGCAAATAACGAATATCTAACTACATTTGGGCTCGCTAAGCTCAAAATTTCATTTTCTAGTTCACTACAACTTGAAAATGAAGTCTTACTGGTAGATAAACTATCAGCACCCCTGATTATTGGACTCGACCTCATCAAGAGTTTCCAATTTGACGAAAACTCGCCATATGTTATGTTAAATAATCATAAACTTCAACTCGCAAACAAAAGTTCGTTACCAATGCTCGCGCATGTAGCAGAAACGACGACTTTGAACCCGAATGAAGAATGTATTGTGAACATAAAAAACAAAAATTTCAGTCCTGATCAAACTACAATTATGGTCAATAAACTGAAAAGCAATTCCCCGAGAGACAAATTTCTCGTATCTCCTGGAATTTATGAAAACAGTGGCAAAATAAACATAATTGTCACCAACCGAAGCCCGAAACCCATCCGTCTACACAAAGGTCAAAAACTTTGTACTTTGGAACCAATTCAAATTGCAAAATGCAATTCTGTTCGAATGATACCTGNAAATGACTTTTGGGAATTGTAAAAATGGACCGAGAGACCCCTGCAACTCTCGAAAAACCCTGCAAAAAAGTCCAAGAAATCGTTCAAGTACATGCCTGCCCTCACGGGAATGTTCTTGCGCCTAACCTCAAATATGTCAATGTAAATATCAACGGCAAAATCGTCAGCGCAATGTTAGATACTGGCTTCACGAAAACTTGTGCACGAAATGGTGAATCATTCCTAATTGGTTCTCAACCGACAAAATCCTCAATGCGCCTCCTCTGTGCAAATAACGAATATCTAACTACATTTGGGCTCGCTAAGCTCAAAGTCTCATTTTCTAGTTCACTACAACTTAAAAATGAAGTCTTACTGGTAGATAAACTATCAGCACCACTGATTATTGGACTCGACCTCATCAAGAGTTTCCAATTTGACGAAAACTCGCCATATGTTATGTTAAATATCATAAACTTCAACTCGCAACAAAAGTTCGTTACCAATGCTCGCGCATGTAGCAGAAACGACGACTTTGAACCCGAATGAAGAATGTATTGTGAACATAAAAAACAAAATTTCAGTCTCTGATCAAACTACAATTATGGTCAATAAACTGAAAAGCAATTCCCCGAGAGACAATTTCTCGTATCTCCTGGAATTTATGAAAACAGTGGCAAAATAAACATAATTGTCACCAACCGAAGCCCGAAACCCATCCGTCTACACAAAGGTCAAAAACTTTGTACTTTGGAACCAATTCAAATTGCAAAAATGCAATTCTGTTCGAATGATACCTGAAAATATGAAGAAAGCAAAATGTGCAAGATTTCCAAGATCAGCGAGAAAATAAAGCTGCGAAATCAACTTCCAAACCAGAAATAGGATCATTTGGAGCAGCTTCGCAAACCGAAATAAGAAAACTCACAGAAATGCTACAAAACTATAGACTTGCATTCTGTATGGGACCAAAGACCTTGGGAAATTAGGTTACTTTCGATTCCAAATGCCCTTATTGGATGAAACCAAAACGGCGCACCAACCCCAAGACCAATTCCAATCCACCTCCGCGAAAAAGTGGATAATGAAATGGAAAATGGGAAGAACTTGGACTAATTGAACCTACTCAATCTGGTTTCAATTACCGTAATATCCTCAAAAAAGCAGATGGCTCAATAAAAATTAGTCTTGATGCCCGTCAATTAAACACTCTTTTTAAACCTGATCGATACTCTCTTCCTCATATGCCATCAGTTTTTACTACAATTGAAGAAAAGTTAACGAACTCAAAAAATTGTTACATAAGCTCGGTTGACTTGTACCGAGGGTACTGGCAAGTTCAATGTGACACTGAAGACGCACACAAAACCGCTTTCAGCTACAAAAACGAACACTACCAAGCCAAAAGAAATGCTATACGGAACTTCAACTGCACATCATGCTCGCACGAATTACTGAATGAAAATTTTTGGAGGTCACAAATCTTTGTGATCTACCTTGATGACCTTTTGGTAGTGGATTCGACCTTTGAGGAGCACCAAAAGTCATTAGAATTTTCATTCGAACAATGCATAAAGTTCGGAGTTATTCTCAATGAGAAAAAGTGCAATTTGTGTCAAGAGACCGTAGAATTTCTGGGACACCAGATCGATCACAATAGAGTGAAACCTTTGGAAAAACACAAATTAGCTGTCAGCAATTTTCCCGCTCCAACTGACAAAAAAGGAGTAAAAACATTTCTCGGTCTGGTGAATTACAATCTTTGATATACCGAGAAGGCATCAATCACACTCAGCCCCCTTTATCGAATTTGTTCGACCAAAACGCCGTTGATTTGGGAAGAACCCCAGGAGGAAGCATTCAATCAAATCAAAAACGATTTGTTGTCAGCGAAAGGTGTACATCACCGGAACCCATCACTCAATCTCGTTCTGGTCTGTGACGCGAGTTAATATGGATCCGGAGGTACCCTTTACCAAGATAATGAGGGTCAATTAGAAACGATTGGCTACACATCGAAAAAATTTACCGATCCCGAAATCAGAAGAAGCATGAGGGAGAAAGAATTATTTGGTATTTCTTATGCGGTCCGCGCATTTGAATACTACCTCATTGGCACTGAATTTGTGATCGTTCCGATCAATAAATACTATTGTACTCTACCGAGAGCACTTACGTACATCGCTTGATCAAACTGGTCAATTTGGACTTAATCTCCAAAATTTCAGTTTTGAAATTGTACAGCCCGGGAGATAGCCCGATAATGCAAGTGCGATTGCATCAGTCGCCTACCGACACAATGACCGAATTAGAAAAACAATGTGGACTAGAAATTCCAGATAGAGTTTTCTCGATGTGTCACTTTCCAACTCAAGAAGACCAAAAATGAGAATGTTCTCAGATCTATGGGAATAAGAAAAATATACCAGCTATTTCGACAGAAACTGCTGAGAAATGAAAACCTGTCTTGAATTTGGCGAATACTCGATCAAGGCAGCCGATATGGAATCACGACAAATGATTTGCTCAGAAATACAAAATATTTCAAAAAAGCTTGTCTTAAAATCGAAGACAATGTCTAAAAAGTTTTTCATGGAAGATAACCTGTTATACCAGAAAGCTAAATCCAAAAAGAAACTCGTTCTTCCGATAACCCTTGGTGCTGAGTTCGCACTTTATACACACGTAGCTTATTGACACTGTGGGACATTTCAGTTGATGAAAATTCTCTCCCAATATATGTTTATACCCCAAATTAAAGCTGTTGCAACCGATGTTTGCAAGAAATGCATATACTGTTTGAGGATGAAACCTCAGAAAATGCTCAAACCAAGTCTGATTCCAAAAAGACAATTCGAAGAAGTGCCGTTCCAAAAAACTTCATTAGATCTTTATGATCTTGGAAAACCCGATTCAAATGGGAAACGGTATCTTGTCACAATTTGCTGCCATTTAACCGGTTTTGCTGATGGTGTTCCTATTTCGCGAAAAACCTATCTACTGGTGTCAAAAGCTGTGCTTGAGCTCATATTAAGATATGGAATAAACGGCAAAGTTATCGCCGATAACGGACGTGAGTTCGGAAATCTCACACAGCAAGTCCTGGAAAGATTTCGAATCCGACTAGTCCGTACTAGTGCCTACATGTCTAAATCCAATGAAAAAGTAGAGCGAGTTCACCGCGAAATAATCGCAAAAATGAAACTGATGAAGGTTAACCATCGTAACTGGTCGGGGCAATGGAGTTTTATCAGATTTTTCATAAATAACCTCCCGAAAACTTCCTTAGATGGACTTTCTGCCACCGAATGTGTATTCGGCCGCAGCTTATTTGTACCTTTCGAGTAAATAGAACCTATCGATGGAAACGAAAGTGTCCCATTTGTCAAGGCTCTAAATATGTATCTAGAAGAGTTACATCCAAGTCTCATGAAATTTCAATATAAGAAATACTCTGCGATGTTAAAGAGAGACAAAAATGGAGCAGAAACCTTCAAAATAGGCAGAAAATGCTTAGTTTGGAAACCGTGCATATCGGAAGTAAAACTTACAACCCAATGGGCTGGTCCTTATACAGTCCTAAAAAGAACATCAAAAGACAGTTACATATTAAAAGACGAACAGACATTTCGCACGTTCCGAAGAAAACATACGCCACCTTCGCCCACTCAAAATCGATGAACCGGATACTGACGCGAACCTCAGCGAAGAAACCGCTGAAGTTGATCATACTGAAAATTTACGCGAACAAGATGAATTCGCTGAAATCTTTTTATTTTTGATAATTTCCCCAGTTCTCAAGGGAATGACAAAATATTATCAGAGCATCGTGTTTTACACCGAAGAAACAAAAAGAGATATCTTCTTCAAAGAAGGAACAATTACCGTCTACCTTAGTAGACACTACGCCTCACGATGCAGCACAAAAAAAAAACGACAATTCCTGAATCTACGGTACTGTGGCTCCAAAAAAGTCGATGATAAAGTCAAATCAATCTTGGACGCAGTCGAAAAGAATGTGATGCCATTTGGTTTAGGCGTATGACTCAAATGTCAATCTAAGTCGAATTAGAAAAAAACGCCAAGCGCGGGATATATAATAGGTACTTTACACATTTTCTCTTCTCTCATTAAATCTCTGACTTCCATTTTTTCTGACATGTACCACATTTATCATGAGCATAAGCCTCATACAAACCAAGTAAATTGTTATTATAAAACCACCATGTAATGATTGGTAGTTTATCCGCAGCCTTTATAAGGTGTGGTTCTTATAATACTTTATAAGTTTTATTTAGGACGGTGAGTCGGGGTGGGATGGCGGTTGTGCGAAATTTCCAATTTCGGACCCTTATTTTCACCCAAAGTGCCCGTTTGCCGTTTCTTTTGTTTTCGGTTTCACTTTGGTGAAAATAATCCGTCTGAGGATATGTTTTTATATCTTCTGACAATAAGTTGTTCTAGAGAGTTTTAACTCCCCGGGGTATTTTAAGTGCAAATAAGTTAATATTTATTTTAAGTATTGTCACTTTGCTTACCCCTTTAGTAAAACTGTAAATGTATTATAAAAACCACCATGTAATGATTGGTAGTTTATCCTGGCTTTTTAGAATTAGTGGGCTTAAACCTTTGGAAATGGGTTAGGTTAAGCGTATATCGCTTAAATTCATATATTTGGTGCCATTTTTTAAGCCCCATTTTCATATGGTTGAAGCTCACTTCTTTGAGTTACTTTATTTGGTGCCTTATTTTTTGGTTTAAAAGTAGTTCTAATTCCCCGGTGAGTTTAATTATTTTTTCATACTATTTTTTCATTGGTTGTTGATTTAACCCCGTGGTCAAACTTCTCAGATTTATATATTATTTTATATTTTCTGTCATTTTTAATTTATTTAGTTCAGTTTAATTTTTTCAATTAATAAATAACCTGATAAATTTTTTAATTTTGATTATATTTTTAAATTATGGCTGACCCTGCTATTTTCAATGATGGTCATATTGAGGATATCATACATATCGATTGGTAAGTGATATTGAATTAAAATGTTTTATCAAAATTTATTTAGGAAATGATAAAAAAATATTTTTTGACCTATATTTATTTTAACATTTTTAGTGAGGATAGTGACGTTCTATCCTTTTCCCCAATTGTAGATTTTCCCCGGTGCTGTGATGCTCCTTCTCTGGAGACTGTTGGGTATTACTGTCAAATGCCTATAAGTGAAAGTTTGGCTGATGACGTCGGGGAGTATGATCATTTTAGGTCAGATGCGTTTTATCGCATGCGTATTATTCGGCTTGCTTTACATCCCCGGAGATTTAGATTTTTACTTTTTGAGTATAATTATCAATTTTATATTTTGAGCAATATGGATCATCTCTCCAATCGGAGTGATAATTATTTCGAAAGTTTGCCTGAGGGTTTTAAATTTGCCTTTAACGCTTTTGACCACGGTGCGCATTTGGGTCGTATTTTTGAAGTTAGAGACCGAATTGCGTTTTACCCTTCTGCACGAGAGGGTGTAGAGCTCAAAATAATTTTGTCTCGGTTTACTACCGATTTTCGAGCGTCTTTTGGGCCTTGGTGTCACGAGGTTGATATGGTTAGATTGTGCCTGGCTAGCACCTGGGATTTTGTCCCCGGGGTTGATATATTGCCTTTTTATCAAGATTAAATTTCAAAACAAAAAAATTTATTTTTTCGCCTTAATTGTGTATAAATTGTTAATTGTAAAGTTTATTAATATTTTTATTTTCGTCTTATTTTTAAATCTCCGGTGGTATGTTTCGTATTTTCAAATGCTTTCTTTGTAAATAACTTTTCTCTGCTTTACATTTAACCTGCCTTCAACGAATAAAATTTTTTCTCAAGTTAAGTGCGTAGGTTTGTTTTATTTCAAGTTTACAGTAACGTTATTTCCCCGGTGAAGTTAATTTTAATCGCGTGTGATGGTTCTGTCAATCCTAGTTTATTATAGGGTATAAATTTTTCCCAATTTTTTGTGCCGGTTTTCATGTAACGGCCCTCCCTATTTCTGTATGTGATTACGGATTTTTTCTCGTTAGGGTATAAAAGTACGATTAATTTAAAAAATTCGTCGAGTATAGTTTTTTCGTATATTACAAGTTCGCTTTTTAAGTCCCCGGTGTTTTGATTTGGTTTCATGAGCAAATTTTTTATCAAATTAAATTCCTCGTAATAATTTTGCCAAATTCTGTACAATTTTGTTTGGTTTACTGAAATTTTTAATTTTTGTGCGGCCCCGTTATTTCCGGTGGTTTTGTTTTGCCAGAAATACATGTCGGAGTGCTCAATATTTGAGCCGTGATTTAAATTTGAAAAAGTACAAATTGTTTTTGACAAATTTTTTGTTGATGTAACTAAGTTATTAAACGATTTTTTATCTTCCCCGTGGTCATTTAAATAAGAGTTGAAACCGACGTCTAGGTTCATAGCTATTATTGCGTATTCGGTGTATTTGTAGCCTTGAAAGCTATGTCCCAGCGAGTAATAATCGAATTTCTGTCTGGCTGTAGTCAGTAAGTTGTACGGGAACGACATTGTGTTATAATGGGAATTTGAAATCTCAAAAAGTTTCGTTTCCACTTTTAACTCCCTCGGGGCCGTGTACATTGTACTTGTAATTTCCAAGGCCAGCTGTCCATATAAAAAATTCATATTGATTTTTTCTCTTGTCTGATTCATCTAAAATAGTTTGAGTTTATTCATTTTAGGATAGTTGTTAATTTATTTTAAGGGTGTTTAACCCCGGTGAGTACATGTACCAAATTATTTTTTAAGAGCTTAACAAGGTTTTTCCTGTTTTAATGAATCGTTCGATGTGGATTATCATCCATTTTATTTTTCTTTGGCCTCCCAGGAAATGATTCATTTTTGTATTTTCACCCCCGTATTCTAGCTTTCTAGCCCCGGTGAATTCTCTTTTTAATTGATTCTGAAGGTCCCAATTTCCTTCCTCTGTGAATATCATTATATTATTGAAAACCCAATCTGACATGTAAATTTCCGATATTTTTTCGTCCAGGTCTAGCATTTTTGTGAATACCTCCCCGTAGGTTAATTTTTGGTTGGTGGTTGTTAACCACAGATGTTTTTGTCGTTTTCCCTGGGTGATATTGTAAATTTCAGTTGCCAGTTTTATCAAATTTTCGCAATTTTTTACCCATTTTGGAATGTAATTGATTATTGCCATTTTTGTTTGGTTATCAACCAGTAGTAGGGTTTTTTGTAGGCCATGTAGCATAACTAGCTCGTGTAGTTTCAACAATTCAAGAAGGTGAAAAATTTTTAAGTTTGTTTTAACTTGAAATATTTTTATTATATAAGTAAAGAGTTTATTGAAAAATTTTTATTTCTGTCTTTAATCGTTCTATTATAATTAATTGTAAAGACTTTATTTTGTTTTTTGTAGATAGTTTCTATAACCCCGGTGTTTAATCTAAACAGAAATTCGCGACTAAGTAATTCTTGTTTTATTTCGGATTGTATTTGTTTTCTGTTTTGTTCGCATTTTTGAATAATTTCGAAAATATTGGTTAGAATTTTTTGTGCGCTCCAGCGCGTGAACATGTTCAAGATTCCTCGTAATTTTGTTTTTGTTCTCCCCGGGGTTGTTTTTTGATGAATGAATCTTATTTTACATCTGAGCAGTTCAGGGTCGACTCTATTTTCATATTTGATAATGAAATTTGTAAGATCCTCTAGTATTTGGTCCGAAATTTTCAACATTTTTTAACCAAAGTTTTTTCTGAATATTTGTAAATTTATTTAATTGTTATATATTTTTATTGTAATTATTTTTGGACAGGTTAAAAGCTGCGCCTATTTTACTAGTTTCGAGCATGACACTTCTGTAGTGTAGTGGCATTTGACTCCCCGGTGACCAGTGCATAAATAATTTTTTAGAGTTATCGTCTATATTAAATTCGAAAAGTGCCTTTAATATAGAATATCTCCCTGAATGCCCTGATATTCGACCTAGGTTTAATTTTTTAGCTTTTCGCGAAATGTAGCCTACTAGCTTTTGTGGCGATATTGGTTCTCCGGCGTCAAAAATTTTTCCCTTATTTGTGTTTATTGAATATTTTTTCCAATGTTCTAGCAGGCAATCTAATTTTATTATATTATCAGGTTCAATTTTATATGTTAATTGTTCTGCCCGTTTTGCCATTTGATTGCTTTTTGACACTCTCAAAGGAAAAACGAGATATTTTCCAGATTCATTTTCCTCTGTAAATATGTCCTCCCAATATAGTCTGGTGGTGTCAATCATTCTGGCCCCGGTGCACATGGTTATTGCGAAACAAATTGCTGAGCATTTTGACCACCAGTTTGTTTCTGGTTTTAATAATTCATTGATAATTAACCCCGCGTCCCCGGTGGTAATTGTATTTGCTCTTTTTGCTCTGTACAATTTTTCTCCAAAAATTTTCATTGCATATTGTTTGGCGATTAATTTTACTAATGATTTTTGAGATAGTAGAATTTTTCCTTGAATTTTGTCTATTGATAAAATTGTGTGCCAGATAGTATTGTCGATTACGTAGGGTTTTATATCGCGTTTTTTATTTTTGCATCTGATCCATTTTTCGATAAATTTCTTTATTAATTTGTCCGGTATTAAAATCCCGTCCCATTTTTGAGTTTTTAGAAAATTTTCTAGTGTTGCCATAGCAATTTTCTCCGATTTTTTGGTCATTCTTAATAAGTTTGTAATTATTATTTTGTTTACACACATTATTTTTTGTTTACACGTAATTTTTTGTTTACACAAGTTTATTTTTGTTTACACAAAAAATTTATTTTTCTATTTTTAAACCCCGGTGATTTTGTTATTTTTAGTTTTTCATAATGGCGGTTAGCTCGTCTTTGTCTAGCGACAGCTCCTTCAAAATACAGATGTTTTTGTGTTCGCTGTCTTCTAGTTTTTTGAATTTGTTTAAAATTTTTTGTAGGGTTCCTCGTGATAATTTTCGAATTTTTTCTACTTCGATTTTAAATTTTTTGAGATCTTGATCTCGGTATGCCAGAATCATCTGTTTTCTGATCTGAATAAATTCTGTCCATTTTCTTGGATTTATTATTTCAGACGGATTTTTAGTCAGTAGGCTCATTCTAAATAGTTTTATATTTTATGTTTTGTTAAAAATTAATTTTGAAGGTTTTTATTTTAATACAGTAATTATTCCCGGTGTTTTTGTCTTTGCCCCGTTGAAAATTATATTTGCATGGTTTTTACATTCTATTTTCTTGTTTAAAATCTCGGCCCTTGTTGTTAGAGTTACCCCGGTGATTTTGGAAAGTTCCACGAGATTTTTGGAAGTTTCCTCTACCGCCTCTTCGGTTGTTACTCGAGCCTCTTTGGCTCCCCCGGTGTTCGTTATTGTGACTCGAGTTCCCCCATTTATTTTCTCGATTATTTTCGCGATTGTAATTGCTATAATTCTCTCGTGAGCCCCGGTGATAATCTTTACTTTTAAAATCTCTGTTATATGGTCGTTTGAAGTCTCTACTTTTGAATGGTTTTGAGACGCTTTTTCTTAGGGAATCGACCTCACGTTGATGTTTGAGTAATTTTATCTCATTTTTGATTTTTAGGGTCCCCGGAGATTTACCATGGATTTTGCGACTCGGTTTCGCTCTACCTGATTGGTCGCTGGTAGCCATTTCGTATTTACCCTCTGTGGTGCTGTTTACTACGAAACGGCTTGTTCATAGTAACTTTGATTTTCCCCGGTGAGTAGCGGTTTTAAATTGTCTGCTAACACTTGACGCGTCATCCAATTTTTGTATTTTCGAGGTCGTCAATTGCTTTTATTAGCAGACGGGCAAAACGAGGGTCTTTTGTAGACTCCTTATATTCTTTCAATAAGTCGTAGGTTCGTTTATAGTCTAACTCCTGTAATTTTTCAGGTTTTCCTACTGAAAGAATTAGGTCTCGCCCTATTTCACTTTCTAGCCTTCTAAAAGGTTGAATAGCCCCGGTGGGTGCCCGTCTGTAATTCTCATACCATCTGTTGTCGTCCCCTTTAAAAACACCCCCGCCGTTGGATTTTTTCATATCCGCAATTTCTTTTTTATGATCTTTTTGATCATTCCAGCAAACGTTTTTGGCTCTTGTAGCTTTCGAACGTTTGATTTTTAGTTCGGCGATTAGTTGTTGTAGGGATTTTTTAGTCCACTCTTTTAACAAATCACGCTGGTCTTGGCTTAGAGCCCCGGGGTTATTTTCTTTTATTCCTAAGGCTTCTTTGAACATAGTTAAGCCCTTTTCAGCCTCTGTTATTTCAAGCCTTGTCTCCTCCTCTAATTTAACTTCTTGTTCATAGTCAAATTGGCATTGTTTTAGGTCTTGCATTTTGGCCATTATGCCAAAAGATGATTCCCCGGTGAGCATTTCCTCTTCTTGACGTTCTTTAGCTTGGGCCTCGGTAATAGCTATTGTGTAGCATTTTGATTTTTTCTTGTCTCCCCGGAGATCGTTTTTATAGACATAATTGTCTGAAGTATCCATATTTTCGGTCATTTTTTAACTCAATCTAAATGGTTTTGTGTTTTTTAGGTTTTAACTTTTTGTGTAATATTGTGTGAACGAAAATTAAACCATTTTATTTTTGTGTACACAAATTTGTTTACACAATTATTTATATTATTTTTTGTGTGTTTTTGATTTGTGTACACAAATTTTTACAAATTTGTAGCTTTATTGTAGGTTAGTTTTTAACCATGTTTGCTGATTTTGTACAGTATATATTTTGAATATAATTTAAACATTATTGTACAAGATCATGGTTGTTATATTTTTTAAAGTGTGTTCTTCATAGTAACCTTCAACGTGTGTATTTTTCTTTGAAGGTATTAAAGTGTATTCCCCGGTGATGCTTTTGTAATCAATCATTTTTACTGTTTTTGGCATGAAAGCTGTAAAAATAGGCATTTCATTTTTTAAGTGAAAAATTAAACAGAATTTTTTGTCTGCGTATGCGTCTATTAGTTTTTTAGCAAAAAATTCTACACAAGTAAATGGAGGAAATACGAATAAAATGTCATTTTTCCCCGGTGTGTAGGTCATAAAATCAGTTGCAATTGCGGTTGTTTCGGGGAATCTAGAAATATATTTTTTGCATTTATTGTTGTGAAAAGTTGCTGCCCCATCTAAATTAATGTCCCAATTTAAGAACTTTTTTATTTTATTGAAAGCTAGTTCAGACACTATTTCTTCACGAGTATCTACTGTCCTACTTGGTTTATCTGCTTTTTGGTCTGCACTTTTGCACCAAATTATTTTTATGTGACAATTTATGTTTACACAAAATAAGTGTATTCGACGAATTTCGTCATTTAGATTTGGGTCTCTAGCGCCCTTTTCGAAACTTAAGCAGACGCTAGCGTTATCACATACGTATGTGACTCTTTTATTTTTTAAGGTGTCAGATTTCATTTCGAGGTGGGTTCTTATGGCTATTGCCTCTTTTACTGCGATACTTTTTTCTGCTTCATTTTTTGTCCAGTAAAAAGTTCTTGTTATTTCCCCGGTGTTATCTGCCCAACCTCCCGCGAAACCACTAGCGTCTGTGTAAATTTTTAGGTCAAAAATTTTATTGTCACTCGAAAACCAGGGTCTGATTAGGTTTATATCTTTTAAATTTATCCAGACATCTAGTTCGTCTCTAAGCCTATCATTATTAGTTATAAATTCGCTTTCATTTATGTCCGAAATTTTCATTTCTTCTGTAATTCTTCTAATATATAATTGCATATTTTTGATTACTAACAAAAAACTGCATAAAACACCCCGTAGTTTTTCTATTTCTTTGTACTTGATTATATCATTTTTCCTAATTTCACATAACCTTTTTTGAGCTGATATCCATTTTTCAGTTGGAATTTCTACAGTTTCTTTAACACTGTCTATTATAAAACCTAAGAATTCTATCCTAGTTGTACACACCGGTGTTGATTTTCCTATAGAAATATAACCTCCTAAAGCTACCATTAATAGATTGGCTAAAAACGCGTTTTTTGGAGCCCTTCTACCTGTTTCTATTAATGCTAATTCAGAGTTTCCTATTTTACCCTCAATAATTAGTCTATCGTCAAGGTAAAGTAGGGCTGCAATTCCATGACATCTTAAGTAATTTACTGCTACTAGGTTTCCTAACTGAAAATCCCCGGGGACTCTCCCTAATCCGAAACAGCTACTGTGATAGGCGAAAATATATTCGCCCCATTTAAAACGTGCTACCTTTTTTGTGTCGTCATCGAATTTAAATTGTAAAAAGCCTGATTGGTCGTCCCATTTTGTCATTAGGTCCCCCTTTTTAAGAAAAAGAAGGGCATCTGAAACTGTGTCGAGTTCACATTTTACTTTGTACTCTTCAGTTGTTTTCCAGGCCCCCCCGTCGAAACACGTTCTATATTTGTTCGTGTTAGGTTTGCAAGCTAATACTACTGCAGTTAGCAGTTTTGTATCAGTGACTTTTGTTTGGTGCCCTACTAATTCTATCGCCCCGGTGTTAATCCAATCTTCGAATTGCTCTGTGATCCACCCGGCGTTTGACAAGCATTTTTTGCCGTTGTTCTGCTTGTAGTATTTTTGAATCCATTTCCCTTTTATTTGGACAGATTCCACGGGGATGTTCATAAATCTTGGGTGTGTTACGCCACAGATAATAACTTCTTTATTTTTTGGTGTACACATCATTTTGTGTAGGTTCGAGTTGTGTAAATTTTTTATCCTCTTAGTTGATAATAGTGTATTTTTTCGAAATTTTCTTGGTTTATCATGTGGTATGTTAGCTTGGTTGTCAAAAGCTGACAGTCCCGTGTGAACCTGTTTATAGGCAAGATGTTTCAATTTATCATTTTTCATCTTGTTTATAAGTATAAGCCACACCGGTGTGTAATAACTGAATACTCCCCCTTTGAAATGTTTTGAGCTCCTGAAATTAATGTATTCCCACTTTGGGGTTATGTAACCCTTGGTTGTTAGCTCAAACATGTCTAGTAGACAGAAACTATATTCTAGCCATTCTGAATGTTTTAATGGCCAATCTAGATGTTCCCCGTTGATTGTACAGGCCGGGACATCTGTGTCTGGTCTATTTTCTGGTCGTTTTGTGTGAATTTTCCCCTTTTTTACAGATTGCCTAACTTTTTTGTCCAATTCTTTAAAAGTTAATGGTTCTTCAATGCACTCTTTTTTAATTTTTTCTTTAGGCAATTTGTTGTAGATTATTTTTAACCTTTCAGATATGTTCATTCTGAAAAATGTTTGTGTTTTTTATTTTCTGGGTTAGATGTTTTTAAAATTTTATTTAAAGTTTTCTTGAAATATAATTTGGATATGTTTTGTGATTTTTTAGCTTGTAAAAATTTTGTGTACACTACATTATATAAGTTTTTATTTTTTGTGTGCACAAAAAATTTTTGAAAAGATAATTTTTAATTTATCATTTTTATGGCTTCCTCTTGTATTTCGAAAGCTGTTTGTGCATGCACACCACCCCGATGTTGTTTTCTAGGTTTATTTAACATTTGAAATCTCCAGGAGCATCTCATTCTAACTGACGCCCCTTTTCCCCAACCGTAATTGCATTTTGTGTAAATGTCTTTTATTCCCCGGTGACAAATTTTCTTAAGTGGTTTATATTCGTTACCGAAATCTTGGAGGAAGTTTGATAAGCGCCACCAGCTTGTACCTCGTGTCGAGCGCGAAATGTTTCTTTTGTAACTTATCCAGAGTGGATAAGAAATCATTTTTAGGCCGTTTTGGTCCTCAGGCCATAGTAACTCCCCGATGACATTATTAACACTTTTCCACTCCTCTAATTCGACAATTTCCGAGTTTACAATGTTAATTAGATGGTTTAGTCCTCTGGCTATTGCTCGTTTGACTTCATTTTCATGCCCCGGTGCCCCCAATGTTAATTGGTTTAGTTCTTGTGGAATTAGCGAATTATACACAGTTTCTTGTGATAATTTTTTGTTGCTCAGAACTTTGATGCTACGATTTTTCAACTTTTGTTTTGCTGGGAACATGTTTCTGAATGCTAATAATAATTACATTTTATGTTGTTATATATTTTATTTCGTAAAAAGTAATTTTGACTGTTAAGTTGTTGTTATTTTTATAAGTGAAAATTTTATAAATTTTGTTTTTAGAAGCAGTTTTGTTTTTCCCCGTGGTCATGTTTTTTACAGCAAAAGTTTTTATTATGTAAGGTGTTTTAAGTTGATGAATTTTTCAAATTTTTTCTGGTTAAGCGCGGCGTTTTTTCAATGCTATCTTCTGATCTCATTCTATCTATGGATTCTCCTTCATTTTCGGTTTCGATTTCCGCGCTTGTCGTAGGCTTGTTTTTGACTTAAAGAGAAATTTTTTATGTTTATATTTAGTTTTTTGATATTTCAAAATTTTTTATTTTTTGTGTAATTTTTGTTTACACAATTTGTACACCAATTTTTTGTGCTGTGTGAATTTTAATATTGAAAATTTCGGTAGAGTTTTTTAATCATTTACATTCTATGATTTTAATTTTTACCTTTTTTATCGAAATTTTGTCTGTTTTTGTTAATCTTCGAGTTTTTTGATCTCGAATTTTTATTGGAAAAATGTCTTCGTGGCCCCCGTGGTCTGTATGCTGCCCAATTCTGTTGTGGGTCAGGTCGAAAGCATTGTCGAGATTGGTGCCTCAAAGTTCTACTTTGTGCCTCAAATGCTTTTTCTAGCCTATCGATACTTTCAGATTGGTGCCCCGCGTGTACCTCTTGTTTTAACCAGTTGGACCGTTGTTCATTGTCCATCAACATTGCGAAAATTTTCCCCGGGGCTATTTCTTTTCCTTCTGAAAAGATATCTATTTATTTTTTGGTTTTTTGTGTACACTAGTTATCTTATTTTGTAAATTTATGTATTTTGGTCACTGGTGATCAGTTTATTGTTTTAAATTTATTTGCCATATTTTACACTTACTTAAGAAAATTTTTTCCGAAAACATTTGTTACGCTTTTATGTTTACACCAAATTATTTTGTTTGTCATGACAAAAGTGTAATATTTTTTAAGTTGTGTACACGAAATTTTTTCTTTCTGTGTCTATTTTACCTCTAGCTGTGTTATATAGTTCATCTCGTAGGCAGTGACCAGCTTCAATTTCTGCATGTCGAAGTCTGTTGTTTAAACAACTTTTTCCCCCCCGGTGTTTGTTGTTATTTGATTCGAAATTGTTCTTGTTACTTGCCCCGTTGTTCAAATTATTCAAGCTTGAATTGTACATTCTAGAATTGAATAGAAATTTTTTGGGTTTTTATGCGTTGTTTCAAAAATGGTTTTATATTAAGAACTTTTTGTTGTGTACACTGTTTATATTGTTTAAACTAAATTTTAATTGTTGTATTAGAATTTCGACAATTATAACTTTTTTAAGAGGAAATTTACGTTGTTATAGGGCAGTGTAAATTTATTTGTTTTCTTTCATTTTCGAAAGTTTTTGTGCCATACTTAGTATCCCCGTGGTTTCCTCATATTCGCTTTTTATCTTCGAATATTTTGAGATTGAAAATTTTTTCTCTCCCGACCGCTTGACCCCCGTTCGAACGTCATTCTCTTCTTCACTGGTGACCGTGGGGGAGAGTGTATCCGCGGCCACTTGCTGTCTGCTTAAAATGTCTATATTTTATTTGTAAATTTATTTAGACTCGGCCTTTTTTGTGATATTTACCTGCGTCATTTTGGTCTCCCCGGTGTTGTCTGATTGGTCTGTTTTCATCATTTGGTGAAAATTTTGTGTAAATCTCATTTGTCACCCCGTGGAAAATGTTCATTTCGAGATATTTTGACGCAGTTTCCATTTTTAGCTTTGAATCTCCCCATTCAATAAAGCGTCTATCTTGATTGTTTTTTAATCCCCGGTGAATAGGACCTTCATCGTTATTTAGACAATCTGGTATTATCATAACCAAGTTGTCGTAAATATCCCCCGCATTTGGTCTGGTTTGTTCTAGAATTCTAAGACATTTTTTGATATGTTTTAGAACCTCCGTTTCCTCCCCGTAGATGTCAAAAATCAGTGATTTTAGGGTTAAAAGTTTAGGCATTAGACTAGATTGGCTGAGACCAGATGGGTTTGCCATTTCTAGTAAAAGTTCTCTTAACCCTTGGACCGCCATAGAGCATAATTCTTCCAATTTAATTCTGCTTTCTGGCCCTTGCTCGGCTAAAATGTCCCCGAATTTTCTGATTATTTCGTCGTTTATATTATCCCCGTTGAAAATTTTGACGTAATTATTGGTCAGTAGGTTAGTATTCTGTCCTAGGTGTGTCATAAAAATATTTTTAATTTTGTCGATATTTTTAGAGGACCATGATTCTGCATTTTCGGCCAATTCATTAACCCCGGTGTTATTTGCTAGTGGGAATTGATTCGATGTTTGTAAAAGGTAGACAAATCCCTCTGCATTTTTTATGGCCCCTGTGCATGCCATTACCAGTTCTTTACTTTCCTTTTCCCCAAATTTTGCTTCCCCGGAGATATCTTTTTCCAAATTTTTTAACTTCAACTCTAGAGATTTTAACCGATTCTCTCGTGTTTTTTCCGAAGTTTCCATTTTTTCGTTTAACCCCGTGGCCATTTTTTGTTCAATCTTGAATTTTTTGGCGATTTTTGAATCAATAGATTCTTTGATCTTAAAAGAAAATAGTTTTTTATTTTCGTGTTTTTGGAGGTATTTTCGATCTGGTCACCGGTGACCAGTTTGTGTAGATTTTTCATTTCGATGGGTTTTTTAGTTTATTTTCAAATTTTGGAACTTTTTGATTATGTTTTAGGTTTTATTCAAATGAAAAATTTATTTTTTACAGTAGAGTACGTTTAAACTGATTGAAACTTTAAAATTATTTTATTTTGTTGAAAACTTTTTTCGTAACTCGATTTTCTACGAATCATGGGGCAAAGCCGTCCTTATGCTTTGGTTTTTAATTTTTCGTATTTATAAATTTAACAAGGGTTTTTGTAGGTATTTTTCAAACATCCTATTATGGTGTTTAAAGAAAAAATTTTTTGTGTTTTCTTATTGATATTTTTGACCCCGGGGTGTATTTCAAATATTTCACCTTTTGGTTATAGTAGTTCGTCATTTCCAAGGCGATTTTTTCTTTTAGGTCTTGGTTGTTTGGACCTTCTGCAACTTCTGCTCCGTCTAGTTCTTTAAAGGTTTTTCCCCGGTGATCTTTTAGTTCTGAAATTTCGGTTCTGAGCATTTCTACGCAGTCATCTTCCCAGGCCCAGCCTTTTTCGAAAATTTCGCCACTGACATTTTCGTCAATTTTGTCCTGGCTGAGTAGGTTGGCTAACTTGATTTTTGTTAACACTAAATCAAGTATCGCCCCGGTGTTACCTGTCTCATTCCAGTCGTTACCGGTAATCAGTTTTTGGATTTTATTTCCAATCTTTTTCAAAATCGCCGTAACTATTTTCGAAGTCTGTTTTTGACTTTTAGCTCTTTGGGCAGCATCTTTTTCGTTCTTATCGTCTTCCTGGCATTCTTGGAAATATTTGTCGAATTGCAATTCTTCTCCTAGGTCCAGTATTTCTTCTTCAGCCCCGGTGTCGAAACGTGCTTCTTTTATTTCCTTGATGCTATCCTTATGGTAGGGTTTTGAACAAAAAGTATCAATTTTTTGAATTTATTTTGAAATTAAATTTTAGGAGACTCATCCCTAGTTCCAAAATGTCTAAAAAGGAGACATTTTTAGTTCTAGGGGTAGATCTCCCGGCTGCGTTTTGTTCAATAACCCTCCTGCTCTTGCTTTTTCATTTTCGTGTTAAAATTTTTTATTTTTCTCAAAAAGTTTAATTTTTCGATTTTGTCCTTAAAGTAAAATTTAAAGTGAATGAAAATTGTTCGGTATTTAATTTGGCTAAAATTTTTTGTGTCACGTGTTTTTTGGTCTGACCGACGGTATTTTCCGGTATTTTCCCCGGTGTATCAAAATATTTGTGTTGTTTTCAAATTTTGTGTCACTAGTTTTTGTCTGGTCGCCGGTTTTTAAAATATTTTCCGGTTTTTTCCCCGGTGATGTTTTGTTACGTCATAATAACCTTTTTGAGTATGTAAAAATTTTGTTCCAGAATATTCTGGTATTTCCTTGCGACCTTCACATTTTCTGCTTTGCTTATTTTTAGTTCGTGATAACTTTCCGCCCTAAAGTTTTTGAAAATGGTCCTTATTCTTGCGTTTTGTAAATTTTGCTGCATTGCTTAATTTGCTGAATAAAATAGTTTATGACAATTTGATTTTTGTTTTTAAATGATTTTATTTCTAAATGTACGGTTTTATGCACAAAAAATATATTTTTATCTGTGAGTTTAGGGAATAATTTATTTTTATCCCCGGTGATTTTGAAATGTAGCAGTTTTCTAGAAAAGTGATTTTTTAAGGCAGATTTTGTTTGTGAAGTTTGCAAAGGTTAAATGTGAGGAAATGGTTTTGAAGTGTTTATTTGAACATGTTTTTAAGCTTTTTGATGCTGTTTTTGGCATTTTTTGTCTGATCTTTTATTTCTTGATACCGTCCGTTTACTCTGTCAGCCATCATTCTTCCAGCTACCACTAACGTTGTGGTTGATTCCCTAACCGCTGCTAAGCCTTCTCTGCTTATCTCGGTTGCCGATTTTCGCTGGTTTTCCCGGTTTTCTGAAAATTATTTTAACATTTCTTAAACCGGTAATTTTTTATGATTCGCCTACGCGATTACATCCTTTTTCACTTCTCCTGGTGTTTTTTAGAGTTTCTGTTGCAAATATCCCCGTGGAAAATTTTTAATAGATTTTTTCATTTATTATAAAGTAATTTTTTCCGTATTTTTGCCAATTTTTTACGAAGTATTTTTACCTTATTCTGACCAAGTAAGATTTAATGCTATTTTCCGGATTTTTCGCTAATTTGGGTTTTAATTTTCTAGTTTTATTACTAGGTTTATCCTATTTAATTTTTAAGATAATGCTTAATTTTTTATCGCCTGGTCACTGGTGACCAGTTTTGAAAATTTTTCGAAATAAATTTTTTGTACGAAAGTCTTTTTTAATAATTTTCTTTTAATTATTTTTACCTGTTATTGCGGCTCCCCAATATCTTAATGCGAAACCGTCTGTGATTTCTATGTTACTCATTTGATATTGTTCGGAGTACTGGTGTAGTTGCCCCGGGGTTAACAGTGTGGCCACGTTCAATTTGTCCATGACTCTTGAAAAGTCCTGGTAATTTGTGACGCCGTCTAGTTCTCTATAGAGTGTTCGATTAAGTAACAATTCACGTGGGATCCCCACCGTGGTTTCTTCGATTTCTCGTATATTACCGTCGACACGTGACTTTGTTTTCGAGAAACTTAGTTTTAAGTTTTTGAAACTTTTTTGTAGAATCTCCTGCGCTGTGTTTTCGTGTAATGTTTCTAGAATGTTTCTTCTATCGCCAGCTGCCAAATTTTGGCTCACGTGACTTTCCAGGATGGCTACATTTGGCCGAATTTGTTCTGTGGCAAGTTCCTCTCCGTATGTATTTAGGCGTAGGTTTCTGTCTGGTTTTGGCCCCTCAAACTGTCTTTCTCTTGGAACCCATTCATTTGACGCGAATTTTATTTGTCTGATGGTGGCGTTTTTTCTTATGAGTTTTTGAGGTAATCTTTCGAAAACTTTACCTTTTTCATTTTCGAAATCTGTCATGATGAAATTCCCCGGTGAAATATTGTCTACAATGTCCATTACGTTTGTTTGTAGTTTAAAATTAAATGCTTTTGAAGGGAGATTAACTTCTGCCAAATTTGGTTTTCTACTTTCCCAATTAAAAGTAGTTTCTGCTACGAATTTTCCGATCATTTCGATAGAAGAAGTACTTTTAAGGCTGTAGACCCCTTGCTTTAGGGTAGGTAATTCTATTGTCTGGCCTAGGCGTTTTCTTATTGTTATATTTTTTGAAATGCCCGACCGCTCCCTAGTGGCCAAATTCATATATTCGATTTCCCCGGTGTTATTTTCTTTTTCTCCGTTTAATTGTTTTGAAATACAGTCTGCTACGGCTGAATGTACCAAACTATTATTCGTGAAATCTCCTATGACAGTAGCCGTCGTGTTTTTCGCGATTTGTGTAGCAAAAATTCGTTTTGCGTAGCCTCCGTCGTATTTTAGCGGTATAATTTTGCTGTTAAGTTTTGACATTTCGTTCCCCGTAGTTGGTGTTGAAATTTGTTCGCTAGGTACCATATATTCAATCATATTGGTCTCATTTCTACCGATTTTTCTTTTCAAAATTGCCACATTTGCTAAACGGCAAGTTTGGGTTTCGCCTGTTTCTGACGATATCGGCACTTCGCCTTGTTGTCTTTCAAAATTGATCATGACTAGCGGAACTATAGCGTCATCTCCAATTTTCCCCGTTTCTGAATTTTCAAGTGACTCCCCGGTGATACTTTTATTAGTTGGTGTAATATATTCTTTGATTCCGAGATTCCGATAGATGTTCGGTATCTGGTAGTCTCCGAAATCTAGGCCCCTTAACATAGTTCCCGCCGACGCTTTTTGGCCGAAAATGATCCCAATTGTCATATTGAAATCGTACATTTTGTTGTTTGTAGCGATTAACAATTGTACATCTTTTCTGCACAGGTTAAGTATGGCCGCCGATCTGTGCAACTTTTCATCAATATTATTTTTGGCCTTTTCTTGTGCTAGTTCGTTAGCGTTATCATTTCTGCTAGACCTGTATCCGATGTGTGAGAAAATCATGTCTAATGATTTTGCTAGTGCCCCGGGGTTGTCAGATGGTAAGTCTTCTTGGACACAAAATTCTTTGAAGTTGTCGGTATTTATGAGATTCTCAATTTCTATTTGAATTGGATTTTCTGGGTCTCTTACGTCGATAACTCCCACAATCCAGCTTGATTTTTGTCCTGTGGCAAATGCTTTGTTAAGAATGTTGGGTTGGTGATATAGGATTTGCCCTGGTTTGTCGACGTAGGTTTCGTAAGAAATTAGTATTGTGTATGCAATACGTTTGTTTTCTTTCAAAACTGGTCCAAAATATGCTGGGTCCCCGTGCCCCGTTGAAAGTGAAGGGTAATTTGGGTTAACTCCGCTAGTGGGCGCGATTTGTCCGCGGTATTTGTTGTCCGGATTGTAATTTGACTTTCTGTCCCCCCTTTCGGGACTTCTCATAATTTGTGAAGGCCAAACTTTTATTTTACCGTATAAAATAGTACCTTGCCTTAGGGTTGTAGTTCTGAAGCGGTTTAGTTCTTCGATTATTACCCCCGGTGAAATTCTTCTGTTTTTGACGAAATTTCCGAAAAGTCGCATTTGAATTTTTTGGCTGATTTCTTGGATGATTTCAACCCATGGTCGGTTATTCAAATTTTGTGTCAGATTTCCGATTTTTTCCTCGAATTTATTTTTGAAGTTTTGTTGGTTTAGACCCATATCTCCGCATTCAGCGAAAATTTCGAACGCTTTTGTCAAAAACGCGATTTCTTGGTCCAAAACTTCCCCCGGGGTGTTTGCCGAAATTATTTCTAGGTTTGGTGCGTTTAGAATTTTATTTCGGCGCGGTTGCATGACGAAAATTTCATTCTGGAATTTGACCATAAACTCAGAATTACGACATTTTTGATCCGTTATGAGTGCAAACAGATGGTTGCTGCAGGGGCCGCCTTCAGTGACTACATTTAGGCACATGTTTTTTGTTTCATTTTCGAAACCGCAGACATTTAATATGCCGTTCATCTGTCTGTATTGTGTCAAAATGTCGCTCAGGCTCCCCGGTGTGTTATCCAGTTTCGTAATAGTTTCTAGCCTTTCTTCCAATGTAGGCGTTTCTAGCGTTTGCATGATCATTATTTTGACCAGTAATTTTTGGTCTTCTGTAATTTGTATTTCGTCCCCGGTGATAATGCCTAGTTCTGTATTTTTTAGGTCTTTCGTGACTTCGCACCAAAATTCTGATTGGCTGCCTATCGCTATTTCTCCTAGGTTTCTGAAGCCTGCCATTACCTCGTTTTGATTGAGTATTTTTAGGTCTCTACCGTTTTCGATACTCGCTACTTTAATTCTTAAAATTTGTTTCAATTCGTCCAAAATTTCGTCTTTTTGTGGTACGTTGAAAGGTTTTGCTCCCAAGATCCATTTTCTTAATTCCCCGGTGTTTTTTGTTGAAACCTCGCCTTCTCTGTTTAGCGCTTTAAACAACTTTTCTAGGGATCTTTCTTTCGAAGAATTTGTTTTGGCGGTTTTCATTCCGTTTATAGCTAATTTTAGCTCTTCGAATTTTCTGTCCGGGATCGTGATCATATTTCCGATCAGTTTCTTGAGGTCCGATTCCGACTCAACGTTCCGTATTTCTTCGAAATTTTCATAGAGGTTGAAATCTGGCTGCCCCCGGTGACGCCATATTTGAGTGACTAACTTTCTGCTATTAGCCAAAATTGTGTATTTTGTTACACTTTTTTCAGGTTTTGTAATGGCCAAGAATGTCGTTTTAATAATTCTTGTCAGGATTACAGCAGATTGTATCTGTTCTAGGTTACTTTTGGGTTTATTTTTGTCCACTAAGAAGCGTAGGTGGTCAATCTGGCGGGCTCTAAAGCCTATTTTGGTTTGAAATTGTTGCCAACCGCTTTCCCCGGAGATATTTTCGCCAATTTCAACCGTCAGTATGTTCAGTAAGGCTTGGCATTTTCGAGTTTTTTGCGCGGCTGTGACACTGAAAAAATTTTTCTGTTATAATGGTGTTTTGTTATTAAGTTTTTATAACAATAATTTTTTGAATTTTTTCATTTTTTATGTTTTCTGGAAATAATATGTTAATATTTTCAAATTTTTCATTTTTTAATGTTATTAATGAAAATTATTATTTAGTTTTGGCCTATATTTTAGGCCTAAGGACCATATTATATATATTTTGTATCTGCCTTCAATTGACATTTTGAAAAAGTTATTTATTTTTGGCCTTTTTTATAAATTTCGATTTTTTCTTACCATGTTCTGTGTAAGAATTTTAGTACTGTTTCCCCGTGGTTGATTCCAGCCAGTGTAAATTTCGCTTGGTCTGGTATGTCTTCTAGTGTTGATAACAGGATGTCAAGTAGTCTTAGTGTCGTAGTTTTTGCCACTATATGGCCTGTCATTGCTACTGTGCTTTCATTTGACGATCTGTTTTCTGTTAAGACTCGGAAGAAATTCTTGTCGCCCATGGTCTCAAATACGGTGTTTATTCTGAGTAGGTCTAAAATAAGTATGGTTTTATTTCTAGAACATTTTTTGTTTTTACATGGTATCCCCGGTGTTATTTTATTCATTTTGACAATTTTTTCCTGTCCTTATCTTTTAACGTTAAATGCGTTTAAAAGGGAAAGTTTTCATGACTACTTCCCTTGTCCTTGTAATATATTTGTCACGGTAAAAATTTTCAATTTTTTGGGACCTTAATCGTTATTTTTTAAATTGAAAATCTTATTTAGACATATTTTCTCCCCGGTGTCTTTTTTGAAAGAATTTTTCTTTATTTACGCGAAAATTTCTTTTGTCCTTATCATTAATTTACGATTACGTGAAATTTGTTTTGATTTTTTAACCCCGGTGATAGATTTTTAGGACAGTATTTTTACAGTAGAGTGTATTTAAATGAATAGTTTAGGTCAACTACTCATTTAAATGCACTCTGTAAACGCTGCACTGTACCCCCTTTTTTATTTAAGGTTTCTATATTTTTCTCACCTAGATTCAGTCCTTGTAGAAATCGCATGTTTTCGTCTGCCAAGGGTGAAATATCGTTTGCTGTGTCGATAACCGGGGTTGAAAGTCTGGTCGTTTTGGCCATTATTCTCAAAAGTGTGCTATCCCCGTCGTGATGTTTGCCGCTAAAAGGCAGTAGCGCGTGTTGGCCGTTGTGGTCCAAAATCTGGGGCATTGGCTCTTAATAATTTAATTTTTAATAATTTACAATCTATTTTCGAAAATATTATTTTCGAATAATATTTGTATTTCCCCGGTGTATTTTTTAGGCTTATTTTTATATGATATTTTTATTGATTTTCGTTATAAATTTACCTTGGTACATTTTGTTGGTTTTTCCAAACTTTCTGACCCTAAATTCGTTATCCAGTACATTTTGTGGGTAGAGTTGGACCCCGATTTTCAGCATGATCCTTTGTTCCCTGGGTTTTCCAACTCCCCGGAATTCACTGAAATTAAATTTTATGATGTGGTTTTTTAATTTTTTCCCTTCATATTTTTTATGAGTCAAAGCGATCAGTAGATGGCAGCTGATAAATAAAGGCTTTTTTCACCTTTTATTTTACCCCCGTTGAATTTTTTGTACTTATTTTATTCAAATTATTTTATATTTTTCTTACTTTGACCATTTTGAGATATCATCAATTGTCTCATTTCCCCCCGGTGTCTCGGTATGTGTGAATTGTTCCCCATTATTCCATCTTGAATTTTGGAATTTTTTGAGGAGATCTTTTTTGACTGCAATATCCACGTTTTCGGTGATTTCAAGGCTCTGAATATATTTGTTATCATTTATTAAATGTAATAATCAAATTATTTAGCGCTAGGGATTTTTATAATTTTTCGCCCCGAGGTGAGCAGTAAAATTTTCATTTCGATGAGAAAGTTTTTTGTTATTGTTTTTTGGTATTGATAAATTTTTGTACTGTCAAATTTTATTTTGGATTATCAATCCGTTTTAAAATAATTTTTTCCCCGTTTCCCCCGGGGTTTTTTACTGGAAATTAATTTGTGTGTAAGATTTTTTGCGCTTACCAGGTCGAAATTTGTAATTCCATTTGATGAGATGAAACCGAAAGTTTTCATACCAACTTCCTCAAAACCTGCCAGTGTTTTTATGTAATTTTCAATGGAATTTTTGGCGACCTCCCAGGGTGTATTATGACCTATTAAAAGGTCGATTCGTTCCGACAGGTTGGATCGCCTGTTTCTTATTTGTACATTCACAAAATGGCAGTTTTGAAGAAGTTTTACCACCAGTCTGGTGGTGTTTTCGTCTATGGCATTTGAAAAAATTCTGCCCAATCCCTGCTCTTGTCCTCTTACTAGAGCGAAAATATCCCCGGTGACGTCAATTAACCCTGTACCCAATGGTACGATACTGGTTTCGAGGATAGTTCTTTTTTCCGGTGAACTCTCTACTTCCTCAGCCATTTTTTCGATAAGTTTTAGCCATGCATTTTCTGCATAGGCTGTCCCCGCGTTTATAATTTGGTTTAAATCCATTACCGATTTCAATCTAAATATTAATTTGTTATTATTGTATGACTTTTAAGACAAATCATTAATATTTTTCGCAGTTTTAACATTATATAAATCCCCGGTGACCCTTATCTTTATTTTTGAAATTCTGTGTTTCGTACAATTTATATATTTTATCACAAAAATTTGAGTTTTTTCCAGATTTTGGGGTAAACAGTTTTTTAGCTAAAAATTGGCGAAAATTTGGGGACACTGTCCTTTTGCCTTGTCTGTTTACCCCTTGTGTGATTTTGTATGTTTGTTTGTGTTTATTAGTACGTTACTTAGTTATTGTTTACTTTTACTGTCTTCCGTTATAGGCTTACACGTCCCTATTCGGGCATCTGTTCGTGATCATAGCCTAGCTCACGGGTTTGTCTTTGGTGGGCTTACCGGGACTCGAACCCGTAGTGTTGCGCTTCATAGACGGTCCCTACCGCTGCGCTACAGTGTCCCTCGAATGAACTGGTATGAACCTTGTTCAAAACATATTTTTAAGGGTTTTCAAAAATGAAAAGTTTATTTCCGAATAATTTTTATTGAAAAATTTTTTCATGACCCCGGGGTGATGTGTCACCTTTATAGTTTTTTGCCACGCTTATTTGCATTTTTTGAAAGTTTTTGTGAAGAAATAAATTAAATTTTTTGGGATTTTCTGGCATCTTTATTAATGAAAATATTTCGTTGTTTTCCTTTTTCTCCCCTTAATTTTTTCTCAGAAGTTCCCCCGTTGACAGTAAGTAATTTCTCGTTTTTATAAGCAGAAATGGAGAGTGGGGTGTATTGCCAAGTATCTCGGGTTTGTTTTTGTCCCTTATCGATTTTTTCTCACTTTTCTCGAGATCCCCGATTTTCATTGGCCCCCCTTTTTTCCCGTGTTTCTCCCCTTCCCCTTCTTATAGTGAGCTTCTACCCCGTAGTTTGTGTTTTACGTGCGAAATTTCCAATTTCGGACCCTTATTTTCACCCAAAGTGCCCGTTTGCCGTTTCTTTGTTTTCGGGTTTCACTTTGGTGAAAATAATCCGTCTGAGGTTATGTTTTTATTATTCTCTGACAATAAGATGTTCTAGAGAGTTTTAACTCCCCGGGGTATTTTAAGTGCAAATAAGTTAATATTTATTTTAGAGATTATTGTCACTTTGCTTACCCCTTTAGTAAAACTGTAAAATAGGGTCATTAATTTCAAACCAACTTAAATTTTTTAAAGCCACTTTCTGATTGATGACGAATAGACTTATTAGCATTAAGGGGGTTCTGGGTGATTTTTTGAAATAATTAGCACAATATTTCGTCCGCCTACTCTTTACGGATCGATTAAACACAAAAGAGTAGTTTAATCATTGACCGGCAATGGAATTTGGTGCTTGCTTATAAGTGATGGATTTTTGTTCTCCATCAGAGAAAAATTTCCACAGACTGCATACAAGTGAGATGCAATTTTAAGGAGTTGTACTCAAGTTGAACATCAAAAATTTCCCGTTTTTATATTTTCAATTTTCGGTCAACCTCTCAAATGATTGAATAAAAATACACTGTTGTTGTCAATAATACTTCTTTCTGATTTTAAAGTCGATTTAAATCAAAAACAATTAATCAGGGAACATCGTTCAAATAGTTAATAGTTTCTGCACAATCATAAAGAAAAATTTGAAATATATATATTCCAAAAAAATGCGATTTTTATGAAGCAATTGCGAATTAAAACAAGCTGAAATTAAGCATATTTTCAAATTGTTCTCTAGTCATGAAAATAACGATAAAAAATTAAATGTTTCATACCAACTATTCTCATCGTTTGAATTTACATATATGCATATTCAAATGTATTCAGTCTTGCAATATTAAAATAGTTAAAGCCATTTCAAATTGCTTTCAGATAAAAGATTTTACATCAGAACTCACTCAAAAAGCATTGACAGCATTTCGCTTTAATTCAGTAATTTCGAAATTTCCGTGTTTTTTCTAATTATTGTTTTCAAAATAAAGTTCAAAAATAACTTTTGCTTTAATTAAACCATTTAAACTTCAAAATATCATAAACCAATGACATAAGCCAACTTTTCGATCAGTGTTTTAATGGCTTTCATTTGTTAACATGGTTCCCTCCCTGTTGTTATATTAGGGCCAATTTCGCTAATAATGATAATTACATTTATCGGCCAGAAAACATTTCGCTGGTTTTCGGGTCATTCGCTGTGTAGCCAAGTCAAGAGAACAATAAATGACTCTATTATTTATGATTTAATATTTGCAAAATCAACTCACGCATTTAAAGGAATTGTTACGCAGAACCGTTAACACATTATAGCTTACTTGAAAAATAATAGATTAAACTCTTCGCGACATATAGCCTTTTGAAAGCCATTTTAAATCAGCCAAAAATGATCGCAGAAACTTCTCCTTCTGATACATTTTGAAATTCAACAATTAGAATCTAAAAATAATTTTTAAAAAATTTTCGGATATTAGGTTTAAATTTCATGACGAGTTGTTTGAAAGGCGATTTTTCGCCTGAGTTTTACATCCGAAAAAATATTTTTTGATCCAAATTTGGAATTAAAATTTTAAATTATCCAGTTTTTAGGAAAGTGTTATGAGTACAATTTGCAAGAAAAATCATGTCAGAGTGGTACTCTTATACCATATTTGCCTTGATATTGTAATAATCAAATATTTTTATTATATCGAGAAAACTAACAATTTTTTCCTAAAGAACGTAATTTTTTCATGAATATTTTGAACTTATTTAGAAATATTTTTTGATTTCCGACAGATATAATTAATCAGACAAGAGTATTCAGTAGAACAAAGTACTGCGCAGTTATGGAGATGAACATACATTTTCTGGACCCTACCATGACGTAGTATCATGTGGTTTAATTAACCTTGTTTTCAAACGTTTTTTTCTAGAATTAAGCATAAAATTTCTAGAATATGAATTTTTTTTTCGAAAATTTAACTCTTCAACTTGATCATTAAGGAAAGAATGAAGATTCATCTTATAAGAGTTTTCTGTAAACAACGCTCAAAAAAAGCCTCCTGTAAGGCTATCGTGCCTCGGCGGAACTTTTTTTATACCTATGCTTCGGAGGGTTAACACCAACAACTCCCATAAAAAGCATTGACAGCATTTAGGACGAAGTGATATCAATTATGAAGCTTCCTGGTCACTTTTTACTAGATTTTTGGCCAAAATATTTAAATAATTCGGCTTTTGAAAACAACTCATCCGATTTTTAGATGGCTTGAACTGAGCACAAATATCTTGTGCATAATAAAATACAAAAATTGGTCCGAATCCGACCATTGCTTCCAATTTTTTTAAGCCTTTCCAGGTGTGTTGTGAAGTGAAACAATAAAGGCCTTTTTTCTAGTACAATCTATTTGAATCATAGTATTTGAATCATAGTAAGAATGTAATCGGATTAGTTGTTTTCAAAAGCCGAATTATTTAAAAATTGCTTTAATTCAGTAATTACAGCCATATATTTTATGTAATTTTTTTTTTATATTTTGTATATGATATACAGTATATCCCTATACGAGGAAGGTAGATATTTTTTAATTTGGTTTAGTACATTAGTACTACTCAAATTGCATTGGGTACTAGAGTAGGGATGGAAAACAGAAAACAATTTTCGGTCCGTTCTATAAAACATATCGGAGGTGAAAATTCAAACATTTTTAAGACTAATCAAAATATAAAAAAATTTTTCGGGGGTGCCCGAATTTCTAAAGGGGTTCAAAAATTTTACGTATTTTTAAAAAAAATAAGCATTTTTTCATTTTCGGTGAAAAAAAAATTGGAAATTAGCCACTGAATTAGCCAATTTTTGGCCACAGCGGGCATTTTTGTGCAGGGAACGCTAAAGTGAAAAAAATAAAAATTAAATGAAAATTTTTGAAAATTTTTTCAATAATCAAAATTTTCAAAATCCACTTTTTTCAGAAACATCCAATTTGAAAAATAGTGTGATATCGTTTATTTTTCTAATTTCATATAATGGTTGACTGAACGATTCAGCAACTTTCAGGATGTACAAATTTTTTGCCAGGCAAGGCCAGCGAAAATATTTCAAAACGGATTTACTTCCAAAAACTGATTTTAAGTGCCACGCCACGACATGGCGGTGTATTCTTCCAACCCATGTACGACCATGAATGTAATTTGAATATGACCAAGAAAATTTGCAAAGAAATCATTCCTTTGTTGCGTATTGAGGAGTATCCGAGCTGGACGTCTGATGTAGCATTTGTCCGTATCCATTTTCCAACGGAAAACGTTTAATATCTTTATAGCGCGAGTTCGAATCCCACTGATGTTGTCTAAGTGATTGTCTTAGTGATTGCTTGAGTGATTACACACCGATCAAATTCAGCGGTCTCACTATCCAAGCACTCTTGCCTATAATTATACTCAAGACAGTCACTAAGACAACATTAGTGGGATTCGAACACGCCCTATAGGGATAGTAAACGTATTTTTAGATCTAGTTCCGTTGTTAAAAGGGTATGGGTTCGCATTTTGTCGAAGTCGTTCTTTTTAAGTTTAATCTCGCTGAAGGCTTTCTTTTTAAAATTATTTTGGAAGTTTAATCTTGTTAATTGGAGATCAGAGTTATCATCAGATGGAATCCATTTTTTAGGAAAAAATGCAATTTCGGAAAGAAATTTTCATAAAATTTCTGATTTATGTTCCAAAATCATTTAGAACATAAGCTGAATTTTCAGAAAATCTGCCTGAAATAACTCAGTCATTGTAATGTTTAAGGTGAATATTTTAGGTCAATGAAAAAATGTTTGGTTTTACATTTCAAAATAAAACTAAATGAAACATTTTTCGCAGTTTAAATGTTTCTTGAGTAAAAATACTTTATTTTTTTTATATTTTATTATGTTAAAATCCTAAACATTTTTTATTAAACAAAAAATATTTTTTGGTTTTGAAAAATTGTCAAATAAAAAAATTGAAAACAAAATTTCAAAAGATTTTATTAAACTTTTCGAATCTTATTGGAAATTTTACTTTCGTAAAATTTCAGGAAAAATTTTCAAATTTTAAAGCAAATCTTTTAAATTTGTTTATAAATTTTCTTGTTTGAATCATAATTGAGTAAATTGAAAAATTTCGAAAGAAGCAAATTTTTGAAGAAACATTTTCAGATTTAAAGAAGACTTTTAAATAAATCGAATTTGTTTTTCAATTTTTGAAAAACGAAACCAAAATTTTAAATAAGGAAGAAACTTTTAAATTTCTGATAAAAATTCAAATGTTTCGAAAAAAATTTCTCTTCTTTGGAAAATATTAAAATTCTTCGAAAATTTCAAAATTTACAAGAAATTTGTTCAATTCTTAGAAAATTCTTAAATTAAAAATAATTTGGTTAATTCAAAAAATTTTAATTTAAAAGTTAATTGTTAAAATTTATAGAAATTATTTATATTTTATATAATATATACATGTATGTTTTAACAAGTTTAAGATGAAAATTATGTAATTTTGAAGAAAATTGTTCAAATTAAAAAAAACTTTTGACAAAATTTAAAAACAATTTGTCAAAATTTTGATAGAAATTGTCATATTTATAAGAAAGTTTAATTGTTGAAAAAAATTTTAAATGTTGTTGAAAATTTGGAAAAGTTTATTATTTCCTGAAATATTTAGAAATTTTCTTTAAAATGTTCAAATTTTCTTTGACCTTTGACTAATTTCTTAAAAATTTGATAATTATTAACATGTATAAAAATTTGATCATTATTGTCAAATTTTTACAAATTTTACTATTTTGAGAGAATATTTTTATATAGTTTAGAAAAACTGTTAGGTCTTGAAATTTAATTTTGCCAAATGTTCTTTTGACAGATTTTCTATAAACTTTTACAATTCGCGTCAAAATTTAAAAATTTTGAAAGTATTTTATAAAGAAGAGACATTTTTGGAAACATTCAACTAGAAAATTTTTATACAAATTGAAAAGGTTTGCTTAAAAATTTTATAAAATTTAAAAAAATTTAGATATCCATGAAAATTCAAAAAGTTTCATAAAATCTTTTAAAATTTGAACTTTGGTCTTTAATTTGGATTTTTTTTTGAAATTTCATTTTAATAAAATTGAACTATTTTTTCAAACACAGACAAACATTTTAAAACTGTTTTTTATTCTACAAATTGGGAACTTTTCTTAAAAATTTTATTTTATTTTAAATTTTTTTCAAATTATAAATAAGATTTAAAACCTTCCTTGAAATCTTTTTCAAATTTTCAAATTCTGTTCAAAAATAAAAATTTTGAGGCTGATTATGCGAAATCTATAAATTTCGAAATCTTCGAAAAATTTGCTACAAGCTGTCTGTCTCGAATTTTTCGAAATATTCGCCTTTCCTAGGAATGTTTTCTGGTCGGATCGATTTTGATCCGATCCGATCAGGTTTTAAAAATCCACAGTCCTATCATAATTAATCTCATCAGGTTTTCAAAATGATCTCCCGACCCCCGATTTAAACTGCAAAAAAACGTTTCATCAAGTTTTGAAATGTAAAACATTTTTTTTCATTGACCTCAAAAGTTGACCAAATAACTGAGTTCAAATTGATTAAATTAGGATTACTATAAAAAGTGATCTGAAAAAGAACAATATATCATAGGGGTTCGCAAAGTACTACAAAAGGTGCCCGTACATGGGTTGGTAGAATCAACTATTTTTAATTAAATTTTACTGAAAAAGTGAATTTCGAAAATTTCGATTATTGGAAAATATTTTAAAATTTTTATTTTTTACTCTAGCGTTTCTGACAAAAAATACGTATACATAGAGCTTCACAAATACGGCGATCTTCATCATACAATACATTTTTATGTAAGATTTCAATCTATTGACTTTTATATTTCAAAAACAATTCTGACGATGGAACCCCCTCCAAAAACCAGAAAATTTTGGTCAATTATAGGCTCATATTTTGTTTTATCCCCTAAATATTTTTTGTTAGTCGTTTGCAATTCTTTACTGGACTTTTTCTTCATTAACCTCAAACGAAAAAATATCTAGCGACTGAAACCCCCCCTTAAAACTGCTCATTTTTGGGCAGCCATACTATCTGATCAAGCTTTGTGAGAACTAACTCTTTTCCCAGAGATATTTTATAGCAACTGCGCTGCTAACGTGGTTGGGGTCACATACCCACGTCGGATTTCAAATCGCTCGCTAAGAAAATTGATAATGTCTCTATTTGGGAAATGACCATACCGATTTAATAATTTCTGTTGTAAATCAGAACATTCCTTATTGTGAAGGCATATAGCATTTTTTCGAGAACTTTGCTGGTGTTCTTAAATTCTAGTAATAAGTGGTCGTTTTGATTCACCTATATATTTTTTAAGTCAAAAACATTTGTGATTATAAAGTGATCCTGTTATAAGTAATTTGGGAATAATAGGTTTTGTTTTGGGAGTGAATAGGCTCGAAATTTTAACGTTTTTCCAAGCAAACGAAATATTCAATTCTGGTGTTTTACTTTTAATAAGTTTTCTGAATTGTTTTTTAATTTTTGACAACGAATCAATTTTCTTAGCGAGCGATTTAAAATCGTACATAAAAATTTATTGTATGATGAAGATCACCGTATTTGTGAAGCTCTATGTATAGAGTTTTACAAACCAGAACTAAATTTACAAGTAAAACATAAATTTGTAAATTCAGTTTAAAATAAATTTTTTTTTATAAAATAAGGCCTTTTTGTTCAGCGTTTTTTGGAGCCTTATTTTCCACCTTATTTTCGCAATTATCTCTAGAACATGAATTTTTTGTGCTGAAAATTAGCTTACAACATTTTTTCAGTACAAAAAACTTTGTATTCATGGTAAGTCTTTTTTGTTATTTTTCTTTCATATTAACTGTATATGCTATGTTTATGTGCTATGTTTAGGAAATTTATATTTTTTTCGTAAATTCTAGTATTGAGCGTTTTTGATATTTAAACTCTGCAGCTTGAATAAGACTTGAGAATGATAATAAATCGAAACGTAGATAAATTAATTAGTATGTCTTTTCATAATTTACTGTATACACTATTATTTAGCTGACGAAGGCATTCCGCCTAAAGCTCCAATAAAATTATAAATATTAATTAATTTATGGTATATTATATTAGGCCTCAAATATACAGTATACTATTTACTCCAAATTTGCCAGAGAATTTTAGCCACAAAGCAGACTTCTACCAGAGGAGTCTCCGCCTTATCCTATATGATATAGGCTATATCTAAAAAATGGATCTCTAGGCCCGGCGTTCCGAATTCGTGCTTGGCTATCATTTTCGAAGCCCTTATTGGCCAACGAACTTATTTCCGGTGCTCTCATTGGACAAACGCCATGCCTAGAAAATCCTTTCTTTCGTATGTTATACAACACTCACTGAGGGAGTCTCACTCAACTAAAAACTCATACGACAAAAAAACTTTTGGCTTTTATTTGACTTTTTAATGCTTACTTCGTAAAATCCAGACAAATCTATTGTATCTACGTCATCTGCATAAATTAACTAATTGACCCTTGTGAGCACAGAGCCACAATTGTGGCTCAAGTTTACCTTAAATCATTCAAAAAAGGCAAAAAAAGGGATCGTAAAATCTTTTCTTTCAAACACATTATGAAGAATTTTGATTCGGTTCCCGAAAATAATTGAAATTTTTTTCGAATGTTTGGTTCAAGTATTACGGGATGTTGATTTATTAGAATTTTTCGCCTATGTTTCACTTCCTGATAAATTATTTAGCAACTAGACATAAAATACAAACGTGAGATTTGCCAGTTTTTAGAAAAGTGTTTTGTGCATGCCTAACAGTTGAAATACAAATTTATTGGTATCTAGGGTAACCAGATGGTTGGTGGGAGTGTACTGATTGTTTTAATGGAATCGCGAGATCAATGATAGATCTTTCATATGTCTTGATGAGAAATGTTTCTACCGGCACAGTTTAGCCGTACCAAGCCTCCAAAATGTCAAAAATACTCACACCACCCCCTTAAATTCACTTTTATAATAATTAAATTTTCATGGAATACTTGGAGGTTGACCAATGTTAAGAATATTCAACTTCCGGAAAAAAAATATCTGC